>JAQMYK010000018.1:20648760-20664245 GCA_030014345.1 Clarias buthupogon | reverse complement strand
ATATTTACACATTAAGTTTACTGAAAGTAAAAACAGTTGAAAGTCAGAGGACGTTTCTTTTTTTGCTGAGTATATATCGATTTCAGGACGTGATGAGAGCACACACTTGACGGCGCCTGTCTCCTGCGCGTATCTCGTGATTTCCTCTCGAGCTCGCTCCGCTTTCAGCTCCTTCTGCAACTCTTCGATCTTCTTCCTTTCTGCTTCATGTTTCTGCTCGGCTTTCCACACACGCTCGATGTTCTTCAGCGTCTGGGGATGCCAGCTTTTCTTCAAGTTCTACAGAAATAGAAAAGAATAACAATAAAATACAAGCATTTTATTATTTACGAAACTAGGAACTGGGGATTATGTGCTCAGCTTGAACATAATGCAGATTTATAAATGAGTATAAACTGGAAGCTTAGTCCTTTATTACCCAAGTGCAGACCATTTTAATGTTTTTTTTTTTTTACATTTACTGCACAAATTAATAAAGAGTTTATGCTAATATCAATGTAGTGACGTCATTAAATCACGAACAAACAACAATATGCAGTGGATAAAACTAAATATTGAAAAACAGGACTCGTTAATACTTTTTACACATTTTTCCTGATATCTGACCCTGTTTTCCACTTATTATTATTATTTTTTTAAATAATAAAAATAAAATAACGATAATTTAGCATAACCGCATATTAGCCGTTTGCTAGGTTGAGTCGAAGGGCAGGCTAAGCTAAAAGATTTTAGCCAAAAATAAATCCCTCAAATGTTGGTATTATTTAGTTAACTTTGAAAAATACGTACAAGATCGCCGCCTCCCATGTTGATCAAGAAAACTGAAGGTCGTTTGACCTAAAATGTGCGTTAAATAAACCAAACGCTAATATTTTTCCTCCTCACACAGTCGCCATGACTGTTTTGGATCTGAGAACGAAGCTACTTCCGGTCGTAATGCGCATGCGCTGAACCAGTAAGACAGTGAGTCGAATCACTTGATTTGATTCAACATTGAGAGTCGATTCTTTCAGCCTACTAACGGTTCTCTGTCAGGCAAAAACACAGGGCAAAATTTGTGATCTTATTTATGATCTCTGATAGTTTTATCTTAGTGAAAATATGTCTTAAATTGCTTAAGAAAATCTTTTTTTCCCTTCTAATTACTATAACACATTATCTTAAAATATAATAAATAAAATTTTCTCCCCCATCACAGATAAATCAAGTTCAATCTAATTTGCTCATATTTAGCTCCTTAATATTTAATTAGTCCTATAAAAAAAACAACACCGGTTAATAAAATTAATAAATAAAATAAAATATAATAAATAAAATCTAGTGTATCTAGTGTAATCTAGTGTAAGGATGACGGAAACTTCAAAGCACTTTTTTTAAGTCGCTCTTAATAAGAGCGTCTGCCAAATGCCTAAATGCACAGGTTTTACCCCGAATGCCCGTCCTCATGCAACCCTCCCACTTTATCCGGGCTTGGGACCGGCACTGCATCCTGTGTCTGGGGTTCGGGCATTGGGTGGAAATCGAACCCAGGCCTTCTGCATAGCAGGTGAGAAACATACCAGGGAGCCACCAGTGGCCAAAAATACAATATATAAATATATACAGTATAAAACAAAAATTCGGTTTGTTTATTTGTTTTTTGCCCGGCGGGCGGTGTTTGTGGTGTTTGCACAGATAGTTATGTCCCAGGGTTGTCACAGGTGTCCTCACTTAATGTAACCTTCAGTCATCAGTTTTTAATTAATTGACAGTGAAATGCCCCCTAAAGAAATAACCGTGGGCAGGTCACAGGCGTTCCTCACTGGATGAAACAGTAGGCAGTACATACAACAGGAGAGAGCGAGGGTTAGGGTGTAACTGTACAGTAGGTGGCAGTGATGCAACTTCAACTAGATGCTGAGTGGTACTGTCGAGAAGATGGATCTAGTGGAAGTACCGGATAAAGCAGATGAAGAGTTCAAGACACAGAACAAGTCACGACAATATCAAGGAAGAATGCATTAGACATTTAAAGGTCTGCAAAATCAGCATTGAGAGGCAAGATGAGGGAGAATGAGACCTACAGTTGGTCGTAATGAAAACCTAGTAGATTCCAACCCCTATTAAACAGCAAAAAAGAAGAAGAATTAAGGGCTGCCTACACACTCCATTCACAGGTAATTGTAGCACACAGGAGTCGGGTACATCAGGTCAAACCCATAGTTAAAGGATTTTATAGTAGCCAACACATGAAAAAGGAGAAAAGAACGTTACAGAACATCAAGCCGATCTCATACTGTAGCTACTGAAACCCCGGATCAGACTGCAGAGCGTCGACGGCACTGGTGCATATGAAAAGGGTTTTCACACGTTTGCTTGTTTAAACTTATTCGACTTTAGCATCATTCCAGTCTGTCGGCACTGTGGCCTCGCACCTCCAGGGTTGAAGGTTTAATTCCTGCCTTAAGTGGCGTTCCCAAACAAAAGTGTGTACACATTTTTTATTTTTTTTTGCCTATATTAAGATTATATATTCAGTGCAACTAGGGACTGTGGAGGCCAATGGTGACCATTTTATTCCCATTTTACGCCCGTGGTAGAACCTCCGGTCAACATTCACACACACACTATATGCAAGTTGGAAACCCATCAAGCACGGAGAGAACATGCACACTCTATGCACACAGACCCAACGTGGGAGTCAAACCCAGACCCTGGAGGTGCAAGGGCACAGCGTTAACCACTACGCCACCGGGCTGTCAGGCCCCTCTATAAGCATGCCTTAAAGTGATGATTCCTCAAATTTTTCTGATTAATTTTCAAAGAAGCGGACTGTTTTGGAGACAAATAGCCAGAAGTCTTGGAATTGCCTTTTCTATGATTATTCTATGATTAACAGTTCACCTTTTTCTGATTTTAAGTGTAAGATCTCACTGGAGTCACAAGCTGGCTGACCTGGACGTTCTGAAAGACGTCTTCATGCTAGCATGATTAATCCTTTCATTCTATACCAGTTATATCAGTTATTGCTTCTGTTAAAGGAAAGTGTCAGCAAAACATATTATTTGGTAAAACTTTCTCACTCAAGAAATAAAGTAACAATTTTTGGAGCAATTTAATGGAGTTTTAATTATTAAACTCTGGGTGTACAGGATATTTACTTTTTGCATGTTTGCGTAGTTTATTGCTATGAGATTAGCACTGGAGTAGCTTGAGGGTTTTTAAAAAAAAAACAGTTTAGGACTTACAGTAGATGTTTCCTTTCTGTTCTTTTCTTCCTGCTTTTCTACTCGTTATCGAGTACAAGGTGTACGTTATGCATGGTTTAATTAATCTCTACATGTACAGTATAACTCTTGTTTTTTACATACCCAGCTGAGATATACTGTAACAGGTGCCTATAGATGGTAATTATTATCCAAACACAAGTATTTCCTTTAATTATTTTTGTAATTTGTGATCCAGTGTACAGTACAAAGTTAAAACAAGATGTACAGGGTCAGTATTTCGACTATTTTGTGATCAGTAAATGCAGATATGGTTAATTATGGAAGTGCTGGAAGCGTAACGCGCTCCTGACATGCAGCTAAATAAATCAGACAACTAAAAAATTTTATTTAATGTCATTGAATCATGAATACACTGTTTACACCTTTCTATTGCGACCGACACTTTCAATTCCAGCCTCGTATTTATTTGCCTTTTCTAGTAAATTTACCCTTCAGATTTCCCTCTAGGTTTTCATGACATTCATTGCACTTTTATAAGTATATATTTTTTCTAAAAATAAATGTTACTGCATTAAATAAATCACAAAATCCAACTAAAGATCTACTCAAGCATTTCTTTTCGCATGAAAACGTATGCTTCCTGTATGGAATATCCAGTGCAACACAATAACACGTTGATTCAACAAAACAATAAATACTGTCGATCTTCCACTGCAAACAATCTCGATTCTGAATCTCCTAAAAGTTCAACATTAAACATAAAACTAAACAATGTTCTACTCAAGAAGTAATCAGGAAACAAAAGTTTGACTTCCTAGCGCCTTCCACTTGGTAGACGTCCAAGCCCGATGCGATCGACTGGAAGACCGAAGCCAGGCCTGGCACCCTGCTTGGAATGTCTAGTTCTGCCAGACGTAATCTTCTCTGTGTTAGTGATCTGAGCTGTGGTTCCGGACGCTATCTCCAGACGCTGCTGGTTGGTGTTCTTGCTCTTTTCGGTTGGATCTACAGAGACGCTCTCACCAGATCTGATCTCAGTGAGGGAACCGTTTCGCCCGGTCGTGATCTGAAGCGAAGCACCTCCTGTCCGTCTTTTCTGTGAACCTTTAATCCGCCTGCTGGGAAAATAACATGGTTTTAGCTGTGCAGTGTGGTTTATAAGCGCATGATCATACAAAGACTTTTGATTGTGCAGGATAACAGAACACAGTTATGAGAGTAAAAACTCCCTTTATTTCTCTATATAATCCCCTGCTACACTAATGCACTTATCCCGCTGTTTCACTAGTGCTTGGACACCATCAAGATAGAAAGTGCCATTACCGGACTTGATAAAACGCCGGCCTCCCAGGAACTCCTTTGACTGCTATGTTATACATTATAGTTCATAATTTTGAAATCCATTTAAAATCTATAGAATGTAAAGGAATCTTGAGAAATTATTTCATATTTTAATGTTGAAGAAAGTACAGTTTAAACCAATATCTATCAAGACATAGCATAGGAATTCATAAAACCACAACTTCACATTCATCCTATAAATGTTAATACTAATTTTTTAAAGGTCTCCTTTCAGAAAACCTCGCATCAGCAATCCAAATATCCGTCATACGAGTTACTATAGAAATGAAAATGTATTAAAACATGAGCATTAATAAAAAGCTGTGGTTTTCAGCTTCACTACTGTCAGAGATGCTGCTGTAGAGAATTAATCAACACCTTCTGACCAATCAGCATTTAACAGCACAGGAAGCAAACCAGGCACAGTGTAACTTTGGCATAATATAGTACATCTGGTTTAATATTTAACATTATATTGTTTAATATTTAACATTTGTTTAATATTAAATGTTCCTCAGCAAGCTGTCTTAGCATATACAGTCGTATATCCGTAAATTTTGGAAAAGTTTTTTTTTTTTTTGCATTCAGTCTTTGTAAATCACCGCTCTTAATTTTAAATGAAACATTCAAGATGTGAGCGAAGTCAAGACTTTTAACTGAACTTTAATTGAAGGGGTTTGACAAAAGTGTGCCGTTAACCATTCAGGAGTTACAGCCATTAACATTCCCATTTTTAAGGGCTCAGAATTAATGGAACAAATGGTACAGATAGAGAGAGAGCAAAAGTGGCAAAAGAGCAAAAGTTTGGAACATTTTTGAAAAGAAGGAATTAACTGGAGAGCTCAGAAGAAAACTAAAGTGGATGGCCGCAGAATTCTGTCTATGGTGAACAAGAACTCTTTCACAACATCTGGCCAAGTCAAGAACACTCCTGAGGAGGTCGGCGTGTCATTACGCTCAAGGACACAATGGCTCTCCAAAAATATGGAGAAGGAAAGCAACACTTCATGATCCGAAGCATAACATCATCAGTCAAACATAACGGAGGCTGTGTTCTGGCATAAGTGTGTATGGCTGCCAATGGAACCGTGTCACTGCTGTTTATTGATGAGCTGACCCAAAACATACAGTGAAAACTACCCAAGGCGAAGAAATGGGATATTCTTCACTAACCAAGTCAGTCACCTGATCTCAACAAAATAGAGCAAGCTTTCCACTTACTGAGGACAAGACTGAAGGCAGAAAACCCCCCAAACAACAAGCAGCTGAAGGCAGCTGCAGTAAAGATCTGGCAAAGCGCCTCAAAAGGAGAAAACTCAGCATTTTTTCATGTCCATGGGTTCCAGACTTCAAAGAATTTTCATCCAGGTGTTAAAGGCCATACTTATGTTTGTAATTGATAGTTTGTTCCATTATTTATGAGCTCCCAAATGGGTGTGTGTATGAAAATGGCTGTAATTCCTGTATAGGTAATGCCACACTTTTGTGAATTAACGCTGAAAGTCTTTTCAAAAGTCATTTCAAAGTCAATGTGGTGGTGTCCAGCGGCCAAATGGCAAAAAAAAAAATCTTTGATCCTGACTGTAGGTTCTGTGGATTAATTTTTCTGTTTAAAATGGAAAAGTGCCATGTTCAAATTGGACTTAAATCCCGTTATAAATATATAATTGCATCCAGCTGCCTAACTGGGATTTAGACCCTTTTGATTTGTTCTATAAACTGAATTGTGTGTGTGTGGGGTGTGTGTGTGCAAGCCAGTGTAGATTGTTTCCACTAGGGTCCACGGGACCTCCAGTTTATCCCTTCATATCTCTAATCATATTCCTTTAATCCGCTGTTGAACCCACAGCCTGTAGTGTTTGCTCTCTAGAGAACCCTCGCTGTTAGATCTATTCATGGCGGATGACGAACTTCTGGGAAGCGTTTCCTCTCGAGCCGACCCTTCTGATGGATCGACTGTTGCCGGCTCTGTCTGTTATCATAACGCAATGTCTGGTAATGTCGCACCTTAATTAGGTGCCGTATGACCTCAGCATCAGCTCCGATGTGATTTCAGGTTTCTCCGAAGTCTGCAATGGCGTGAAGGATATTTACGGAAAGATCGTGCAAGCGTGTGCAATGGCACATGTTGGATAGTGATAGCGGTACCTCTGCTTCTCTTTCTGGTTTCTTTTCGGCTTCACGGGGCTGATAGAGAGCGGGTCCAGAGGGCTTTTTCCTTCGGGAAAGCCCCTCGTCCTCTTTTGATCCTGCTGGTCTTTGCTGTTGGTCTCGGGTTGGCCGCAGGGCTGTATGGTGACATCGGCCGAACGGATGGCGCTAGCAGGGAGAGGTGTCTGATTCTGAGGATGAAATCAGAAAAACACATGATCAGAGTGCTATTCCATTTATTACATGTATACTGTTACTTGTATATCCATGTCTAAGGGGTGCCATTTTTTTTTCAAACTATGTAAATACGATTAGCCGTATGCTTAGCATTAATCAATTACAGATCGTGTTATTTAGATCTGGTGTATTCAAATTTCTATGTTACAGCAGCAAAGAAAAAATGTGCAGATACAAAGTAGGGACATTACCGTGTATAAATACAAAAAGTATTTTTAAAAAAAAGAAACAATACAATAGTTACACTATCAAATAAGTTGCACTACATGAGTACTTTTATATTTTTACTCAAACATGAATGTAAATGGAGAACGTCTACGTTTACTTAAGTAATACTTTATCTATGGTGTCTCTACTTTTACTAAGGTACAGGATTTGCCTACTAGAGATGAGCTGTTTATGCTGGGTTTTTACATTTCAGATAAATTATCAGGTGAGTTTTCTTGTAGGCAGTTGCTACACTTTTTCTATTTACAAAGAGCACCGTTCGCTGTCCATCATCATTTGTTCATTAGCACGAGGACGTGATCACACAGTATCATGTGGCAGCAGGTTTCGTAATCAGAGCATGTTTAAATACACCATATACCATGTTATTTAAAATCTTTGATTCTCACTGATGCGATGTATTGGCACCCCATCGTCAGTGTACCCCATCCCGTGCCCTAAGTCTCCCGGGACAGGCTATTATTATTATTATTATTAGTAGTAGTAGTAGTATTTTAAATATAGATAATGAAAAAAATTCAAAAAGACAAAAAAATGTTATTGGCCAAATGTAACATTTGTATATTGATAATATGTCAATTTATTATTTTATTTTTTTTTACAGAAAAATGCATTTGGATATGTACACCTTTCTATTTTATTGTCTGACTTTAATTTCTTTTAATCATTATTTATCATATTTTTGCTCAACTTACATATTTTACTTATCCAGAAATTCTGTTCTTAAAAGTACGTTAATAGGTGAATCATTATTTCTGGTGTATTATTAGCTACTTTAATATTATTTACATATATCTATCTTACATACACTGTATATGTACTTTTATATTATTATTATTTTAACAGGTGGGTTTACTGTATGTTAAAATGGGACTAACGAACGATGCCCTTGGGAAATCGACCTGTGCAGGAATTTCTTTGGATTATTCAGGAGAATTATTCTTCATTCTGTCCAAACGCAGAGCTGAGCAGCTGTTCAATTTTGCCTCAATGGTTTAACGCTGAAAGAAATGATCCTTGGATCAAAGTTAAATTTGTGACAGTTTTTTTTTAAATCTCAAAAGAAATGTTTTTTCTACAGTTTTTATCCAGACTGACACTTTTTTTTTTCTTATCCAAACTTTCTTTCTTACTTTAAGTGAAGAATGGATGAGACAATTTTTTTTATTTTATCACGGGGCCCTTTTTGCCCTGTTACCTGCTGCGGGATGGTGGACGTGCTGCAGTGTGGAGGGCTGATCATGAAGAAACAGAACAGGGTTACACACTCCCAAATCTGCATCTGAAAAACACAGAGAGAGAGAGAGAGAGAGAGAGAGAGTGAGTGAGATCTGCAATATGACTACATTTCGTCCAGGAATGCTCACACACACCAGTCAGAGCGTCACAGTGGAAACCCACACACACGTCCCCACATGCTGCGCGAGGCCCTGCGAGACCTTTTTTTGATGGAATGCGAGTCTGGATTAGTCCTGCCCTTCCCAGGCAGCGACATGTGTCAAAGCCCTGGCGTCTCATCTTCATTAAAAAGGTCAAAGTGATGGAAATAATTCGGCTATTTCTGAACAGAGGGGCACCGCGGCCCCCTGGAGAAATCCCCATCTCCCCCTCCCCCTTCCACCTCGTCCCCCACGTGAGCAGCCAGATCAAACCCGAGCATCAGAGTGACAACGAGGAGTCGGTCAAAACGCCGATGCTGGCAGAGGATGCAGCGCTGATCTGCTCAACTCGGACTGACCCTCGGCAGGAAAAAAAAAAAAGTTTACGGGAAAAATGCTGCTTTATAATAAATAAATAAATAAATAAATAAATAAATAAATAATAAAAACCCTGTGTAAATTCAATTAGGCACAGAAGGAGAAGTGCAGCATCTCGCTTTGACATTGAACACACTGGAATGCGTACGAGCGAACACACACACACACACACACACACACACACTGAGAAAGAAGACAAAGAAGGCTAAGTTATCATGTAAGGATCAGATTAGATTGGATTGGATTGAATACGTTGGATACCTGATAATCTGGTACTTGGGTGGGAATCGATCGCAATGACACGAATAAGGGATAAAAATGTCAAATGTCAAAAATTCATTATCCAATTCGAACGTCTGGTCGGCAGATCGTTATACATATTAACATGCATTAAATCATGCACATTAAAAACATTCATTCAATTAAACAGTAATTTTCCATTAAAACTTTGTTTTTATCCTATAAAATTAAAAAAGGTCCATAATTTATTTACATTCCTTCATCATTTTGTTCTCTCACCTTTTTCCAGACTCGGATCTCACTTTGCAAGACGATTCAATCGATCTCCTCTTCTTTTTTCCTCCTCTCTTGATGCACGCTTGTTTCTCATCTGCCCCTCACTAATAACTTGTTTATAGATTTTCTCGGGCTCGGGTCCGTCCAATCAGGCCCCTTGTTTCCAGTGATGTCATCATCGCCCTTCCCTAGAAGCCCATTGTAACCCGGTGCTTCGGGAAACCTTTGTGCCAGGGCCGCTGGTCACTTTCTTCTCGCCCTGCGATTTATTGGATGTATAATTAACAGTTTAATGCGAATCTCGCACCTGATTGGTGTACGTCATGGTGCGCTTGCAGTCGAGTTTAATTTTAAGGCCGTCACTGGGCCTTGGTGCTTTTATTAGCCTCGGCGATCGCTGCCAGGCTCTGTCTGAATGAGGATGACCTTTTAATGCCCCCCGTCCGCGCACGCTAATAAAATCACACCCGGGCCAGTGACGGCTGGTCGCCCCGGCTGAGTTACACTCAAGCGATACCATCGGAGGCAGGGCCACGAGTATCACACACACAGGCATTTCAAACACATGCACGGCATAATCGACATGAACTCGACATCCTGTTTTGTCTGGGTGCATGGGAACGGCGGACAGGATCGCTAACAGGCTCAGGGGCATTCGTTACGTGATGAAGCCCGGCGGCCTGGATGTCGCGCGTTGAAGAATGTCTAACGAGAGCGCTGCGTGAGAAACGTCTCGTCCTCGCCAGCAGGAGGAGCGAACGCTTCAAAGATCCCCCTGAAAGACGTTCGCTGGAAGAACTGGTGCATTCCTGGTACAGGACCCGGAGTGTGTTAGATGATCTCTTGTGGTCTGAGGGATCTGCGTCAGAAAAACAGGAGCATTCCAGGTAGTTCTCTTCAATTTAGATTAAAAACAGCTTTGTATTTCTCAATACGTTATTGTTTCTATTTCACAGGAACACGAAAAGTTAAGACTCCAGAAATTAAACGCTTATGTTAATCCCTGATAGAGTGTCCTTATTTGTAAAGAGACATTTATTTAATGTTTATGGAAGGAGTCTCCAGTCTCAGCATTTTTTTCAACTTTGTTTCTTAATAACATGACAATGTGTGCTTGTTCATCTTACTAACTTTGTAGACAGAGAAAAAAGTAAAAGTGGTGAGGGAACGACTGTTCGTACCGGCTATAACGTAAATGAAAAAAATGTTTTTGCGACGTAAATGTAAATGCATAAAACCTATGACATGTTTGGGGATTTTCTATATACTGTAAATACAGATTATCTGTACGATGACGTGAAATCGATACACATTTAGTAGAAGCCGTACTTCAGATAAGATACTCTTTTGTGCCACTGGGTGGCAGCAGTGAGTCACAGCTCCCAGTTAGCTACACGATCGCAAGCGAAAACAAGTGACACACTCTATAGCGTACTATTATGGCACTGGTTTTTGGTTATTTCATTATGAAATAGGCGTTGCGTTCGATGATTTTGCTCATCTGCGGGTTTTCTGATTAAGTTTAAGCTAGGCTAGGCTATGATGCTCAATAGGTTAGGTCTAATGGACTTTTCGATATTTTTAACGTAGGATGCATTAATTGGGGTGTAACCCCATCGTACCTGTAGAAAAGTTAACTGTTTGAGAATTGCTGAGGTTTAAAGGCCACCTGTGATACATAATAAATTCATGTTTGTGTGTGTGTGTGTATACGAACCAAAAATATGAGAAAGAAAATTTATGCTTTTTGTCTTTTTTTTCTCATTTTTGTATCATGTGGCTCTTAAACTATCATTAGACTTTCATTAGACTTGTCCCCTAGTGTGACCTCATATAAGACGATCCCCTCCAACACACCTCCCCCCACCCGGCTGTGTTCTTCTCTAGAGAGGCGTGGCTCAGCACAAGCTTATTTACATAGACACTGAAACAGTGCATTTGAAGCAGGAGTGAAATAAAGGGTGTTTAAGGTATGAGGGGGATTTCAGCTGGGGAATAAGTGTTCACTTATTAAAGAAATAGTGAAATATGGGACCTTTAAGAGAAATAAAGACTTTGACCAAGACTTGACAGTATTCCTTCCTATATAGTTTATTTCTATGGACTACTAGGGTCAAATTAGAGAATATATACAGTATATTTATGTCGTCTAACCAGGGACCGTGGCCAATGTTGACCATTGTATTTATTCTCATTTTGGGAGAGAACATGCAAACTTCATGCACACAGACCCCAAGGCGGGAATCGAACCTAGGACCTGGAGGTGCAAGCCGACAGTGCTGCTAAACACTATGCAACCATGGCGCCCAACATATATATAAATGTGTACATATATGTACTGTATGCAGTACGTATATCAGCTATTTTGTATATATAAGAAAGATAAGAAAGGTGGCTCAGTCACATCTGTGTACAACATGAAAAATGTACGTCTCTGTGCTCATTTCAGCCAAAGACCACAAACGTGTTTATTTACATCATTTAAACAGATTTTTATTACATTTATGAAACATTACTTTGGCTCTCGGCTGCTACTTTACATTCCTCCCTCAATTCCATTAGTCAGAAACCTTGTCTTGGCCGGAAATAACCAGCCTGAAACTTTGCCAAGCAGACAGGTTTTCAGACAGAACAAGGACTTTGAGAAAACTAAGCAGAAAAGTGGTAGATAAAGCTATTAAGGTGTTAACAAATGCTAACATAAACAACAGTATACAGGAGAATAATAAAATAACATTCAGATATGACTCAAACCTGTTTTTTTTTCCATCTATTGATAATGATTCCTCCTTTATTCTGGACAAACATCAAGCCGAAGCCTGACCACGCTCCAGTCGAATGGATCTTCTTCTTATCAGTTAATCTAGCTATCTCTTGACAGTTTATATAAGGAAGTGTACAGTATGCCCTTGGTGAAAACTTAATTGGTTTTTGGATTTTTTTTTCCTCAACACTCCAGTTTGCTTGTCTCAAGTGAGTAAGTTGGGTAATGGTTTATTATAATGAGAAAATATTCCCGCATTCACAGATCAACACATTAATCAGCGTGGCCAGGGTTAGATATTTGAAAAACATTGGGGGTCTGTAGGTCCTCATTAGCACAGATTTATCATTAATGCTATTTTCCTGTAAAGTTTCATACAGTAAGTAAATCTCTGGAAAGACGTCCAAAAGCTCGTTTTGTTTCGCACAGTGGACGTCGTGAACGTCAAGTTATCAGTTACAGTGCTGTAGTTAAACAGGCCTGATCCTAATCTACTCGGTTTATTATCAGATACCCGAAGGTCTGAATGTCTAGCATCCTGTGCTGCAGTCAAGATAAAAATTGTTTGAGACAATACAAAAGAATACACAACATGTTAAACACATTCAAGAATAATAACTGCAGGAATGGTTCTTATGAGCTCAGAGGGGGGGGATGGTGCGGATGGGGGGTAGGCGAAAGAGTGGCGATGATGGGGGGGGCACCAGGAGGGAGTCTCACCCGGGAAGCAATTCAGTGTAGAACCGCCACTTTTATACTGTGTATAGTTAATTGTGTTAATATCCAAGTACCTGGACAATGTTTGTTGGACTTACGAACAAATTCGACTTATGAACAAGCTCTTGAAATGGAACTTGTTTGTATGTTGGGATTCACTGTTCTGTATTTCTGTATTCTCTAAGTGGAAAACATCCTTTGAAGGAGGTGATCTCTAGCCACTGGTCCATTGCTGAAGTTAGTAATTGTTGAACAACGAGCACAGAGTAAATAAAAATCCTAATTAACCCACTATTTACCAAAACCTTCACTCAAGAGGAAAGAAAAACAAAACTAGCATCCACAGTTTGAACATGAATCTGTACTTCTTGTCATCCATTCTATGAAAACGGACAATTCCGTAACACAGACTCCATGCTGTTAGACCTTAAATGGCATACGATATATGTAATAAATAAAGATGAATTTTCTGTTGTTTTCAGGTTGTACTGTATTTGCAACATTGTCTGGAGTCTTTCGTTCAATATTTTGTCAAAGTCATTTAAACTTTCAAAAATGATCTTGTCCTGGTGTAAGTTTTTGTCTAGATGAAATGACAACCTAATTGCAAAAATACAGTCAATATACAGTACAGTGTATAGCAGATCATTTTGTAATTTCAACATGTTAAGGGATTTTACAGGCTGCTATATAAATATAAATAAATTAGAATAAGTTTTGTGCTTCTAATGCGGGTACTAATGTGGGTACTTTTCCCATAACATTAACACATTAACATTGATTAGCAATTATATACCAGTAAGTTGGTATAGGACAGGATCATGGGCACCCAAGGCTCACCCATACCCATGGGACCAAGATCCCATAAAAAAGCTAATACAGAACAAATGACTGAAAAAAGTCAAACCTTGCCATGATAGAAAAGCACCCGATCACCCAGTGCACCACAGCCCAAAGTACAGGAACGGAGCTCAAAGTCACCGACATGGCCTCCAAATACCTCAGAGCCCAATCCGATCCAGCACCCATGGGAGACGCCAGACAACCAAATCCGATCCATGGAAGGCTTAGATTTTAATCAATTTCATTTGTATAGTGCTATTAAAGTCCCCCTCGAGAGACCAACCTACAGTATGACAGTAGAACAACATAATGACATCAGCGTACACATATCTAAAAAAATTATACTTACAAAACACCCTAAACTGCATACGTAAAGTGCACGAGTGCAAGAGTGCGCACACAGCGAAGGACACAACACAAGACAATGTGCACGTCTTCAGGACAGCGCAGCACCAAACCAATGCCAAGTTCTAATGTAAGTAAAAACACGATATTGCAATGTGTTAATATTAAAATGCAATGATTTTGAACAAGACATCCTGTTTGGCAGCTGTAATGCAGATCAATATTATTTTTATTGTTTTAGCAGCAAAAAGAGAATAAACATCAGCACAAAGCAGCTTTACAGTGGAAACAGTGAAGAGGAGAAACTCCCTCATGTCCTTCACAACATAAGGGATCAACCTAAAGACCAGCCGGAAAGGAACCTGCCTTCTTCTGGGTGTCAGCAGAAAACTTCCTCCCAAAAAAACTCCGGGAAAATCTTTAACGTATTCATGTCAGATCAGCAGAAAGAACATCGAATGAATCAGATTATTGCTGTTCTTAAATTTTCTTTCCTAATGGAGCCCATAAAACACCTTCTACAGTAAACGTTGAATTCCACTCATGGCCAAGGTTTCAATTTAATAATGACCCATTAGGGAAATTATCGATGAATTGTCAGTGTTTCTGTTATTTTTTTTTCCGTAACGATGCTACTGCTACTGCTATATGCACGTTATCATTAAAGGTTATGAAACTTTTAAATAGAAGCGTGAAAGCACCGTCTTTTTTTTTTTCCCCAAAGGAATCCGTTCAGTCGATTCAATTACAGATATAAGATGTATTCAGTGTGTAATGAATCGAGTTGCTGTATCGCGATGGGATTTTTGCCCCTTTTTATCTAGATAAGGAGTAATGCTGTATAGCGCTGTGCGCGTTCAGCCTGAGCGTTACAGATGAACAGAGCACAGACGGTCGTTAAGTTATTATTAAGCCACGGCTTGTTCCTACAAGGTCACCGTCTGAGACGGCGTTGCATTACTCTTTAATATTCCACATAAAATGACTTGCGAGGCGTGATTTGGTTTTGTATGTCGAGGTCTTTCTGTTCGAAAAGAAGAAAAGTAGAGCGACGGTGTGTAGTGTGTGGGCCGGAATAGTGTGAAATAAATAAAATTTTAGTTGTATAGCAATTTTAACAACAAGCATTGTCACAAAGCAGCATTACAGAAATATTAATATCAATTTTAAAAATATAAATCTAAAAAAATATATATATAAATTATATATGTAGATATATATAGTATTTATATATATATATATTTATATACTTTAACGCGTTAATTTAGATTAATTAATTACACAAAAATAATGCGTACATTTTTTTTTACGCATTTTAATCGGACTTATTTTTGCACCGCGGAACGTTTCTCACTGGATGAGTTTCGGCGGACCGAT
>JAQMYK010000018.1:20616293-20636284 GCA_030014345.1 Clarias buthupogon | reverse complement strand
ATTGTAATGCAAAAAATGGATAACTATGCTCTGGGTTTAAAGAGCTACAATTGAACCAAATAGTTATTTTGGCTATGGCTTGTGTTTCTGTTCTCTCTCTCTGATGGGTTTGTAAATCTTCCATTCTTGCTTCAGATCCCAAATGCAAATGCAACTCCTGAAATACAAAATGTGGTTTTATATATCAACATTAATTTGACAATGTTCAATACTGTTCATTTCCCTATGGCCCCGGTAGAGATGTACAAATGTCCTGACTCTGCTTCTGGTTCTGCTGCTTTTCAGGGACATTGGTTTATGAAATCTCATTCAGCAATGTAACTGAAAAACTCTGTCAGTGTGACTCATCATAATTTGATGAGATGTCAGCTGTGTGGGAATAGGTTGGAGACGAGATGAAGACTGACTACAAAGCGTGTGTGTGTGTGTGTGTCAGTCTGGAGTAAAATCATATAACAGTGGCAGACAGTCCTCCCTGGCTCCTGTCGCTCCATTAAGGAAAAAGCTTTCCAGAGAATAAAACTTTAGCAATGAAGAACTTTTGACATTCTGGTTTTCTAAATAGGTTTATTTAAAATGATATTATTAGCAGTAATTATTCAGAGCACGTTCTGTATCCACGGCTACTACAAGAAATACAGAGGACAAATCGATTGGGATTTTAATTTACAACCGTCTGGTCATAGAACCAGCCCAACTAAAACCGTTTTCCACCGGACAGCACGTTGCAGAAATAAATCCACATACCCCCATTGTGTTGTTCTTTCAATTAGGCTAATATGGCTTCTTAGAAATGCCTTGAGGGTTCCTTGTAGAACTCATCACTGAAGTTATTCTTTAAGGTTCCCCTTTTTCAAGGCGGCATTTAGAGCATAAATAAGATAACCACCAATAATTCGTCCCACACATTTAGTAAAAAGGTTCTGCATGAGTCACTTCAGGATCCACTCGACATTTAAAGGTTATTAGCTTCTTTTTTTTTTTTAAGGCTTCTACGTGAAACCATTCTCTTTAATAGTTTCTACGGGTTCATTAAATAATTATGTGTTACTACCTTTTCTACTTGGAAAACTTTACGGTAGGGTTCTGCATAGAAGCTTTAAGTCTTTCCCCCCAGTGGGACTACCAAAGAATATTAAGGTTAATTAATGGTACTACTGTACTGTGAATTCGGTCCTTCAAGAGTTCTTTAAGGGGTTCATTATCTACAGTAACAACAAACCTTTAATGAACCACAGAGTAACCCTTTTTAGAGTGTACCAAGAATTAATGGAGCTTCACTAAATTTTCAACACCTGAAAGAAAATAATCACTAATATTTTGGAGTTTGTACAGCACATGTAAAAAAATTATGAAATGATTATGGCTTTTTAGCCTTCAAAAAAAATGCTTTAAAAAATTTGGTTCTACATGAACTTTTAAGGTCTGTATTAGCTTTAAGGGTTTTTATTTAGTTCTCTAAGGATTAATTTAATAATAATAATAATAATAATAATAATAATAATAATAATAATAATAATAATTATTATTATTATTATTATAGGTTGTGCATAGAAGCCTTAATTCTTCCACAGTATATTCAAGGATATATTTAAGGGTGCTGAATTTGGATCTTGAAGAGTTCTTTAAGGGGTCCATTCAAACCTAGAAAGAACTTCTGAACTTCTGTACCAATTAGGTATAAGTCTAAGCTAAATGTTAAACACCTGACACCATAAAAATCACCATTCACCAATATTTTGGAGTTTGTGTAGCACATTTTGAAAATCCCTTCTTTAAGGGTTTTTCAAATATTTTTTTATGGTTCATAAAATAATTTAAAGGTTTTTATGTCAGGGCGGGTTCTCTAAAAGGTAATTAAATAACTAAGGGTTCTTAGCTTGGAACATTTTAATCTACATAGAACCTTTAAATGTTCTAAGATGGCCACCTGGAGTGAATGTAGTTCTGCTTCCAAATAGGCTTCTGCTTGGATTCCTTTCTGATATGTAAACACTCTTCTATGTAAATCGTTTAAGGTTCCCCTTGAAGAACCAAATTCAGACCAGTAGATATTCTTAATTCTTAATAACTTAATTACTCTTAAGGTTCTTCTAGGGTTCTTTATGGGTTAATTGGATTATTTCAGGGTTTCAAGACTTTAAGAAAAACTCCTACTGTAGTTGGAAACCTTTCATGAAAATAACACATTATTGTATAAAGTGTGGTTTCCTCCGGGTACTCCGGTTTCCTCCCACATTCACATGTAGGTTAGGTTAATTGACGTTCCCAAATTGCCCGTAGTGTGTGAATGGGTGTGTGAGTGTGTATATGTGTGTGCGCCCTGCGATGGATTGGCACCCTGTCCAGGGTGTACCCCGCCTCGTGCCCTAAGTCTCCTGGGATAGTCTCCAGGTCCCCCGCGACCCTAAATACAGGATGAAGCGGTATAGAAGATGAATGAATGAATGAATGTATAAAGTGTTTGCCTTGTAGAGATTAACAAATACAGGTAAAGGTAATGAAGAATAAATAATATTTAGAATTTTCTTTCTCTTCAAGTATCTACCAGGAGAAAATTCAAAACCCTTAACAATGTTCTGTTTATAACCAAAATGGAAAGAAAGTCATTAATCAGACTTTGAAGTTTCTTTACTATTGCTACTGTTGTGCATCTTTTTGTAAAGTCTAGTATCTCACAGGAAATTATCTGCCAATAGAACAAGACTTTTTTTTGCTTGCAATTCCAGTAACATTTGAATATAATTTTTTAATAAAGCTCAATGATCTTACAGTATATTTGGTTTGTTGCAAACTTATTTAGAAACAAATATATGTAGGTTTAGCTGGATCCAAGAATATTTCACTTACTAAGATGCTAAAATGGTAATTTTTTAAAATAAGTTATAGATTTTGGGGAAACAGATACAGGTACTCAAGTAGGGTACTGGAGTACCCTTGCCTGGTCAAAACCCACACCTAGTATTTTAGCACTTGCATTTCAAATTCCAGTATTGAATATACATGATCCATCTAAAAAAAAAAAAAAAAAGGGTTTTTCCCCCCACATAGATCAGATGATGTCCTAATAATTGGGGAACCAATTATTTTTTAATGAGGCTCCCTCCATTCCAGCTTGGAAGCATCTCAGGCATCTTATCAGAGACGGAGAACGAGGATAAACAAAATGCGAGAATCCCTGTGGAACAGCCCCTAACCAAACAACAAAGATAAAGAAGAAGAAGAAGAAGAAGAAGGGAATGAGTGATGGAAGACTGCAGATGTTACAGTTCTTCATAAAGAATGACAGTAATTGGGATCCAATTGGGTTGTTTGTGGGTGTTATACATCTTCGTCCTGTGATGATGCAACAAACCATCTGGTCCTGAATTCCAAATGTCTGTTGGATGAAATAGGACAAAGTTCTGTAGAGGATAAAAGACCAACTCTTTGTTAAAAATCCATCATTATGTAAAGCATTGGTGTCAGCAAATATTCCAGATAAAACACTTGATTTTTTAGTATTTATTAGTATTAAAACATTATTATTATTAGAAAATGAACTCTTATTAGAAAAAGAACCCTTGGGGAATGTATATACTGTAATGTGTAACTATGTACATCTAGCTATGTAGATATCTATTTAGCCATCTTAGTACTTGGGAGAATGTTGGAGAAAAGATAACTAAGGTTCTCCCTGGAAACTTTTCTAAATGGAACTACAACTTACTGTAAGAACGGTTCCAAAATCCATAAGATGAGTCTCTCAAAGAATCAAGTGGTGAAGTTTTCTAGGTTTTCTTGGCAGCTTTCTTTTCTTTTTTTTTTACCGTTTTTTTTTTCTTTTTCGGCATACGGATATCAGTCGACAGCTTTGATCTCGTTCTTCCTGTTCATCCATATTTTCAGCTCCTGTCTCACTCTGTGCAGGTGCTTTGATGCTGCTGTCCTAGTTTCTACCTTTAGGTTCCCGTGTGATTGAAGGATCCCTGGGAGTTTATAATATCTGTTATAGAACCTTGCTACTGTATGGTTCAACACCATTTATCCTGGATTTATTACTTCCACCGACTCTGATCTCGGGCTCTTAACCACCGAACACTTTCGTTATGTGATTTCTTTCTCCTGCATGCTTTGGTAGTAAAGTTCCGTTTTTGATCTTGTTGAATCTACAGCTGCGGTTTTATCGCGGGGGAAAGCTCAAGATGGTTTATTGCTTCTTTTGTGTATCTGTTCTTTTTTCTTTCTTTCTTTTTTTTTTATTTATCAGCTAGCCTTTTGTTTAGAAGACTCCAGGGCCTTACTTATCAGCTCTGTCCAAAGTCTTACCACCTAGACCGCTCCTGAAATCAATAGCACCAAGGTAGTAAATGTTGGAAGCTTTGTTCAAACTTCCAAAAGTCCTTCATCAGCTTGAAAAAGCAATTGGCTAATCTGTTCTCAGGTTTCCCAGCGGTACAATGAATAAGAACAAGGACCACACTCATGCACAAGGAAAGATGAATAAGATCCAGGAACTCTTTCCAGTAAGGCAAAGAAGACAAAGAACAAATTATCAGAATGTAATGATGAACAGTGTATGTATACTGTACGTTATACATGAACCACTTAGAAGGCTAATCAGTCATCATTAATTCATCCATGTGCCAATAATCTGGACAGAAAGGCATCGTACAGACGGTGTTAACAAGAAATAATGTCTTAATAAGCACAAAGGTGCAAAAATAATGGTCTGGAAGATTGGAACTAAATTTAAAAAAGTGATTTATTTATAGAACTGGAAATTTTTACATGTACCTATTTGTTTTATTTTCTTTTGTTTCAAATTCATGCATTAATTTTTACAACATACGTAAGTACAGTATGAGCACTAATACAGCATAATTACGTACAGCACTGACTCGTTTAGTTATACACCCCACTCTGTGTCACAAGCATTAGAATCAGAGGCATCATTTAAGTTTTTCCTATTAGATGAATGTAGAAACTGGTAAATTTTCACAGTATATAATTTAAAAAGTGTTACTATTACAATTTATAACAGCTTCAGAATATTTGGTTGTAAAATGTCTTTAGCGTCACTGATTCACCTATAAATGATTAACAGTAGTGTTAATGTAAGCTTGTTGTCATTAAGTCGCTTTATTTGTCAAATTTGTCATATTTTTTAATGACCATGCCTTGGAATTGCAATATTTATAAATAACTAAAATGAATAAATAAATAAATGATTGGTTAAGTTGAAGTTCTAACAATCGTTAATGACACTAGCTGTCAGTCGCCTGCTCTGCAAGTAGCGGTTAGTTCTGCTAGACATGAAAGGAAAGGTTTTGGTGGGGCAAAATAACTTGTTAAATAATAAATCAACTCATAAATTGTGGATAATAAATAGTGTATTTGGAACTGTTGTATAAAACCAATATGACACATTTGAGGTCGGGCTTCGTGTCTATGACCACATCACAACCGTGCTGATATTCAATACAACTGCACTCCATCTTGTGTCATATTGCTTAATAAAACATGAAGTGCTAAAGGGAAAAAAGAACATTTAAATGGTTAATAGAAAAAAAAAAAACTAAACAAGATCAGATGTGTATGGTGTTGATATCATGGGAAAAGTGCCATCGGGCCATTTCTGGTTACAGCATCTCGAAAGCAGAGTGCATCATAAGCAGATTATAGCGTGTTCGTAGAAATGATTTTCACTTCAGTGCTTTTCTCCGAGATGTTCAGTCACAGTTTGTTGTAAAGCAAAGCCGGCTTTATAAAATAATGACATGAAACTTAAATCCATATAAAATGTTGGTTCTGCTGTAAATAGTATAGTAAAAAATAAATAAATAAATAAAAAAACTTAATATAGGGATTTATGAGGAGATATGGAAACCAGCTGGGAGGTTTTTCCAGCCACTGTATGAAACGTTATGTTTCTGGGTCACACGGTAAAGCAAGAGCTTTAATACAGTATTTATGAAAGGAGTCTCCAGTGTGCGTGCCCTGAGGTAACACTAAGATGTGATATTGAAAAGATTTTTGAGTATTCAAGACAAGAAGGCTGTGATTTTTTTCATTTATTTTTTTATCTAAAGTCTCAACAGTTTCAGCATTAAGTCTTCATAATCTTGGCCGGCTGCGCCTTTGATATGTTCTGACGCGGCGCCACGAAAAGGCACAACAATATGGTACGGTACGGTAACCCTATGGATAACATTGACTGTTAAAAAAATACACTTTATGGACAAAACTATTTGGGTAAACGTGTTAATTATTGAATTCAGGTGTTTCAATCAATCAATCAGGCCACTTATCCCCAGTGAAGGACAATCTTAATGCTTCAGCATACCAAGACATCTTGGACAATGCTGTGCTTCTATGCAACTTTGTGGCAACAGTTTATTGAAGGCCCTTTTATACTTCAACATGACACCGCCCCAGTGCACAAAGCAAACGACTATAAAGACATGGTTTGATGAGTTTGCTGTGGAAGAACTTGACCGGCCCGAACACAGAGCCCTGAGACCTCAATCCCATCGAGAACCTTCGAGATAAACTGGAGTGGAGATTGTGAGTCTTCTCGAACCAACATCAGTACCTGACCTTATAAACACTCTACAGAATGAATGGACACGAATTCACACTCCAACATCTTGTGGACGGCCTTCAGGAAGAGTGGAAGCTGTTATAGCTGTAAAACCAACTCCAATTCCATATCAAAGTGTATGTATTTGGATACAATGTCATCGCAGTACGTGTTCGTCCATGTGGTGTAGCTCTATACATACAGCTACTGTATATTTATTCTCACTGATACTTTGCTTAAATCCATTAATCCCACTGTACATTAACTCGGATGATACTTGCAGATTTTAACACTTGCAAATTATCCGATATTTTTACCGATTAAATTTCCCATTTTATTTGAGACGGAAAAACATTTCCGAACTCTAGCTGTGTCTTTGCTCTCGACCTTCATCATCACGTCTCTTACCTCCAGCCGCGACAGAGGGGGTTAATGAAGGAACCGAGCTGTGCGACGACATCTCCGAGAAAATAACACCGTCCGCTCCCACCTTACCTCACTTATTTGCTTAAACCACACACACACAAACACCCACACACACATACACACGGTGTCATTAGGCGAACACCTGACATAACATTTGGTGCTCAGCATTGAGGTGAGAAACCCATTTGTAACACACACATACACACAAGAGCTACACACACTCTCAGTACAAGTCAGACGCATTTTTTTCTCGTCCTCGGGAGAAAAAGTCTGTTTCCATGACGACCGGTGGATGAAGGGCACAGGAGCACCATCCCCAAAATCTCACACACAGCGGATTGGCACTTTAATTTACAGCCTCACACACGGGACAGAAGAGCAGCGCTGTCTGAATCACAATGTTCTGAATGACGTTTAATTTCGTTTGAGCGTAAACAGTCTTCATTCTTTGCATAAGGCGTTAAAAAAAAGAATTTCCCGGGAGCAGAGTGAAAGCTTAGTATCGTACCTTTATTCTTAAACAATCTCTAACATCATTCTTTCTGGTATCAATGCATATTTTTTGTACATCTCATAATAATTCATAATGCATATTCATATTTATATGATAGTGTTTCGGTAAGGAAAACATGTACGGAAAACATCTGCAAAGGTGAAAAATAAAGTTCTGTTTTCACACAGCCGAAAAAATCAAGAAAGGAAGAAGAAGAGAAAAAAAAGAAAAAAAACCCCAGTTTTTTGTTTTGTTTTATTGAAGCTTCTTCCTCAGCTTTAAGGAACCACCTAGAGATAGAGAGAGAGTCATTTGCTTATATGTCATGTTCTCAAACCCCCCCCACCAAACACACACACACACACACACACACACACACACGATCCCATCCCTATGTCTACTCTAGATTAAGAAGAAACACAGCATTCCTGATTCATGCGTTTTTGAGTCCTTTGCAAAAACAAAAAAAATCGTCAACTCTTAGCGGCAGACTCTCAGGTTCAGCGCTCACTGCTGCCCCAAGTGGAAGACTGGTGAATAGCGTACTTTTTTAAACGCTGGAACTTAGCTCGTTTTCGCGACACCCAAACGACCCCTTCCACCCCACCTGACCCCACCCCCGTCCACACCTACAGCCTATAGGCCAGTCTTTGTGCTTTGGCCCAGACGGGGCGCGATTGGGGTGATGGGAGGAAAAAAAATAGACCTTTTTTTTTTTTTTTAGACTAGGGCTTCCTGAGTTGGAGAACGTTTTTCGTAGAGAAGAGGTATTTCGCCGTCGGTTGAGGCGTATGCTGGCTCAGCGAAGATTTATTACTTTTTTCTTTAATATATTTTTTTCTCCAGCTCAGAAGTACTCATCTGGGATTAGGAGAATTCTAGGAAGATTTGGGAATGAAATCCGAATTGTGGATATTTACAGATAGCGCTTGGTTCTGGGGCGAAGCCAGCATCCGAGAGCAGCATCTCACGCAAATCTGCAATGTTTCGGCGAAGAAAAGATGGACGGTATCTCTTCGTGGAATGCATAATCGAACAAACTGACAAACAAACATGATGACTGCAGCTGATGCCGTTTCGCAAGCTAGCTGCGACCCTGCTTTTGCATCCGGGAAGACAAAAAAACAAAAAAAAACAAAGACATCCTCATAAGTTTAGTTTTAAGTACAACAATATAATACAGTCAGAAACCGTCACCGTTGTAGATTCGTTTCTATTCGCTTCCGTAAAAGTGCTTTCATTGATAAGCAATAATAATAATAATAATAATAATGAGATTTGTTTAAACATGTGCTGGATGAAAACCAAAGAGTATAAATGGAGAAGGAGAAAAAGATATCGTTGTCTTCAAGACCAATAATACACGAGGAAGTGGAAAAGCATTCAACGAGATTTAACCAGAGCGATTTAAAGCTCGCTTTTCTCGCACAGTATTAACTTCGAAACTCGGTCGACTTCCTGCCCCGTCGTCATTGCATAAAATGTGAGTTCGAGTCCTGATTTGCGGCTTTGCGGCGTTGCGTTTGCTCCTCCCCCTCCTCCTCGTCCTCCCTTGAGCGGTTTTCACAGCCAAGAATTCGTCGCATCGGTTGAGCGTGAGTTCCATGGTGTTTTTCCGAAGGCTTGTTCTTTTCAGCAGGCGATATGTGTGTGCGTGTATATTTTTGTGTTTGTGTTTGTGTGTGTGTGTGATGTTTTTTTGTTTTGTTTTGTATTCGTCCAGGTCCTGCTATGTTGAGTTCTGGTTCACCGCTTTGCCTCCGTTCATGGCCGGAGTTCCTGAGCTTTTCCTGGAGCGGTGCTTCTCTTCGATCTCGTGCAGCGACGGCTCCCGGTACATGCAGACTGCGGAAACAAAAGACGCAAACCATCAGGGAAAACTTTTCATTCCTTTATAGAACAAATATCAATTGCATCTAGGACAGGGGTGTAAAGGTTCAGCTACTGTAGAACTATAGATTTTCAATTCTGATTGGTCCAAAAAATCACAGGGTTATAAGTACAGTGGTACCTCGGGACACGACCCCCCTGCCACATGGAATTTTTCGAAGTAAGCACTGAAAGTTTGCAAGAAATTTGCCTCGGCATACCAAGCCTTTTCGGCATATGAGAGAACGAACCAAGCCGAACAGAACGCCGGCTAAGCGAAGCCAAGCAAAACAAGTATTTTATTTTTTTTTGTGGGTTTTCCAGACTTAGTGCAAGATTTAGTGAAGATATTACACCACTGGGTCCAAGAATATTATTAAGGATGATAGCAATTAGAAAAGGGAGCCACTTTCAGATTGTTTTTTTTAAACCAGTCGGTGCTAAGAGGAAACATAAATTAAGGTTAAGTGAGGTTTAATGGCTATTTATTTCACAATACAAAATTTCACCTTAAGAACTCGCCTCCGGAACGGATTAAAATCATATCCCGAAGTACTAGTGTATTGATCAGCATGTTGAAATGCATCTAATAGTTGGTTTAAAGTTTCTACGTAGGTACAGTAAAATCCAAGCCATCACATGTAGCTACAAATGGTTTAAAAAGCCTGACATGTTGTTAAATAATAAAAATAAAAATTGTAACCATGGGCAAACTGCTGCAGTGTAAGAGGAATAAAAATAAATAAAAAAATAAATAAAAAAATAAAACTTTGGGTTTGTAGTGTCTGATATCGACATACTATATCTGAGCGAGAAAATGAGACACAATAGAGACACCTATACATGGACTCTAGTATTCTATTAATAATCAGAATAATAGTCCAGTCAGATGAAAAACAAGACCTAAGTCTTGACAGTCTGACCAGATCAGGATGGATTTTCGACAGGAATGAGAGGTGGCGTGTAAACCTTCGATAATCCGTTCAACAGGTAAATATTAGCAGAGTAAACACTTTTCGTGTCTCTTTTGTTGGCATAATTGTATTCTTTCTGCACGTTTGCCAAATGTGGGTTCAACTTTAGGTTTTGTGAGGGAAAAATTTGCTTCCATCCCTGATGAGAAACTTTTCAAGAACTACGTAACACCTCTCTTCCTCCTGACCTTACTTCAGACTTTCATCCAATGGGTCTCTGGCTCAGGAAGGAGCTCTGATTGGCTCATATTTCACACGTAGTAAAGCATCTGACCAATCACAGTCAGAGTAGGTGCAGTCTAAACTACACCAATAATAGAAAATACTTGGATTTTGGACAAAGCAACACATTAAAGTGTTCATAATTAAGCATCTAACCAATCACAGACAAGAATTCTTGTAACCAATCATAACACAGAAAAAAGAAATGGGGAGACTAAACTAACCACACAGTCGGTTAAAAAAATACTTCTGCAATAGACTGGTTAAATAAATTGAAAACAATCTTTCATGTTTGTGTTTAGCACCAGTGGTGACAGCATTCATGTGTGCAGCTTCAAAAACACACTACAGTATATGGACACAAGTATTCGGGCAAACCTGTTAATTATTGAATTCAGGTGTTTCAATCAGGCCCCTTATCCCCAGTGAAGGGCAATCTTCAGCATACCAAGACATCTTGGACAATGCTATGCTTCCAACTTTGTGGCAACAGTTTGGGGAAGACCCTTTTCTATTCCACTATGACGTCCCAGTGCACAAAGCAAAGACTATATAGCAAGATATAGTTTGGGGAGTTCGCTGTGGAAGAACTCGACCGGCCCGAACACAGAGCCCTGACCTTTTATCGAGTCCCTTTAGGGATGAACTAGACCGGAGATTTTGAGCCAGGCCTTCTCGTCCAACATCAGTGCCTGACCTCATAAACGCTCTACAAAATGAATGGGTACAAATTCTTACAGAAACACAAAATCATATAGACGGCCTTCCAAGACGAGTGGGAGGTGTATATGTTATTATATGTTTGGACAAATACTTTTGTCCATATAGTGTAGCTTTCAACAGCTGAGGAAGAGTTTAAGTGGTAGTAGCTGAGCGTTTGTTCAGTAAGACGCTACATATCTAGGAGTGTGGGTACCTTCAATAGGCCTGGGGAGGAAGTGTGACGAGGGCTTGGTTTTCTTCACACGGTTGCCCTTCATGCTTTGGCCGTCTTTTGTAAGGCCCAGGAACCAGGCCCGGCCCGACTCCTGCTGCCGGTACATGGTGGACGAGTAGATGACGTAGTAATTCTCAAAGACAGACTCTTTGAATTTACACTCGGGAGTGAACATCTCCTGCAGAGCAGAAAAAAAAGTTTAATTGAGTTTTAGAGAGAGAGAGAGAGAGAGAGAGTGAGAGACAGAGTGATGAAAGGGCGAAGATCCCAAAGGAAACTCCAAGCTGGACGGTGGCCCAGCATGTGTCATCCGTGGGGGGTTGGGCACGGCCACTGTGTGTGTGTGTGTGTGTGTGTGTGTGGCTGTCAAACAGCAGATGTACTGACTGTTAGCTGGGTCTTGTGGACTTGTGATAAAGATGGTGAACCCAAAGCCTTCTATCTGACCCCCCTCCCCCCCCCCCCCCGCCACAGTTTTGCATCAGAATTTCAATGAACATTATATATTTCTAGACTCATTCATAATATTACTAGCCCTAGCCAGCTAGCTGTTTTTTTAATTATTTTTTATCCAGAACACACACACACACACACTTACACACAGTGAGGTAAAACTCATTCCGACTGAGCAACATGCTATCAAAAACACAATTATTTTTCTGTCAAGTCAAATAAACTGAGAAAGTTTAACAGATGAAACAGTGAGTCTGCTTAATTGCTAATCGTCTAATTAGCAGCTTAAAAGCATCTGACAGGAAATTAAAAAAATGTGATTTTTTTTTTTTTTTTTTTTTTTGCTACAAGTTTTTTGGGTACTTAAAAAAAAGTAATTCAACATTTTTTTCCATAGTTAAACTTCTAGCACATGACTCATATGTTTAACAAAACTAGCAAAACATGCTGATAAGCTGCTAGCATAAGGGGTGTCCAGGAAGTGAAACTAAGTTGGATGTCACTTGGTATTTAAAAAAAGAATTAAGAAAAAAAATTCCTGAGTTGTTTCACATTTCTTCTT
This sequence comes from Clarias buthupogon, assembly GCA_030014345.1. Taxonomy (NCBI): domain Eukaryota; kingdom Metazoa; phylum Chordata; class Actinopteri; order Siluriformes; family Clariidae; genus Clarias; species Clarias buthupogon. The sequence goes on along the minus strand of JAQMYK010000018.1, from coordinate 20,623,786 downwards.
GGTAAACTTTAAAAGTAAATGAAAAAAAAAAGTTTTATGAGATCTGCTTATCTTATTTAAAGGACAAAGCTTTAGCGTTGCAGAAAATCAATGTGTTCGAGAGACTTGTGTGACGAGTACAAAGCAAAAATAATCTCAGGATGTGATACGCAGATATTTTGACCCTTAAAATTCTAGTGGCACATCAACACAGCGTTGGTCAATGACTGATTTTTAAAACACCAGGTGATTATAGGGAAGTCCTGACGGTGTGTGTCGACTGGGGAGGTTTCAGACATGCTGAACCCGTGCATTTGAGTTTTCGGTTATGTCAGGTTGTAGCAAAGTTATAAGGGAATGACGTCCCCAAACCTAATAATAATAATAATAATAATAATAATAATAATAATAATAATAAATGTAGAACTCACAAAATGCTTGTATTATTATTATTATTATTATTGGCAACAAAAAAAAAAACTGGAAAAAATGATTGTATGTGTCTGGAGCTGGAGCCTATCCCAGGAGGCTTAGGGCACGAGGTGGTGTACACACTGGACAGGGTGCCAATCTCAGGTTGCATAGTTAAATTTAAATATATGTATTAAAATGAACTAAAATTCAGTTCATCATATTGCCAAGTTTGTGCTCAAAAGAGTATATCACGATGTATTGACCCCTATATACATTTATATGTATATGTATATTTATATATACTGTACACACCGAAAAATGCACTAATCTTCATTAAACAGTATTATACTTCTGCTCTGTAAACCATCATAACGCTGAGGTGCTGTTTGTTAATTGGTGATTTCTGAGGAGGTACCTCTAAATGAATTTCTCCTCTGCAGCAGAGGTCAGTTTTGGTCTTGCTTTCCTGGGAAGGTCTCATCATGGAGCTTAATGGGTTTTACAAACGCACTCGACACAATACTGTTCTTGTGAGAACTGTTCCAGAACAGCTGACATAATCAAAATCTTAAAATAAGGACGCATTGTTGTTGTTACTTAATTAAATACAACTATATTTTTATTTCATAGTTTTGAAAACCCGAAAATGTATCGCTAAACAAAAAACACTGAATTGGAATGTGTGTCCAAACTTTTGACTGGTACTGCATAAAAACAAACATGCATAAAGCATTTTAGAATACCTAAAATGCTCTGGATTTTAAGAGCTACACTAGATATTTATCCAAATAGGTACGATTACTAAACACATTCTGTGACGACATGTTCATCTTTGTTTTGTTGTTGTACTGTATTTCTGACCAGATCTGCAAACCAGACCAAACAGCGGACAAAACAGACCACAAAAACACAATCAAAGTATGAGTTTGTTAAAAAAATTTTAATTAAAATTGACTCAACATATTATTAATACTAAGTCGCATATTTATACTGACACAAACACAGGTGCAGCTGATTTTTAATCATTGGAACAATCCTGAAAGATTTGGAATTATAGCGTTTTGCTAAATCATCCAAGATTCATTCTTATATAACAAAACAATTTTCGCATCTGTGCTTTTTTAACGTCTTGTTGACTCAAAGAAACTATGCACAAAATAAAATATAATCGTAATATTCGTAATACTTCTCCTCTCATTTTTTCCCTCAAAACTGCCTAATTGGAGATATCTCATTTTGCTGTCAAAAACATTCATTAATACATTAATACATTCATCTACAGTACCTCTAATCTTGCCCTGATATTCGTCCTGTTAGTTTCTCTGCCCCGTGTTTTTCATTTCCATCCTCGGTTTTGATCCCCACCCGTTCTTGTGTTCTGTACTTGACTTACTGTACGCTGCAGACAACGGCAGTGATTAGTGCTTTGCTTGTAATAAAAAAAAAAAGAAAAACCTCACATTTTTACATTAGCTTCAAGGTATGCTTAATGACATGATTAATTCGCATATCCCAGTGGTAACGTTTACATCATCAGCATAACATTGATTAGATTCCTGACTGTTGTTTTGCAGGCGAATTTGTTAGAACGGTGAAATTTTAACAAAGAACAGAAGAGAAGGGGGTAAAAAAAATCTGCAGTGTTTGCTCAGTAATGAAAGTGTAATGAATTACATTTTTCATCTAGCGCAGCCTCTCAGGCGCAGTCTGGGAGATCCAGAGCCGAGGACAACCGAAAATTGCTTTAATTCAGATTCCTCTCAGAGCCGAACAAAAGACAAACGGCCTGTTTGCGAAGCGAGGCTTTTCTTTTACGCACTTTAAGATGTTTACGTTAAGCCACACGAATCGAAGGGGGAAAAAAAAGTCTGTAAAAAAAAAAAAAAATCATAAGCAAGGACAAAAAAAATGCGTTTTTCGGACCCAAACTGATTCCCTGTGACATTTAATTTCATATTTATTCGACCTGAGGTTGGATGTCGACGCATTTCTTTTAACAGGTTGTCATGATGGAACCTATTGGATTACTTGACTTATTTTCCAGCGCATTCAAAATACACTAGACTCGAACAAGAACCTTTATTTGAATGCAAATCTAGTTCACGCCTCCGAGTGCAGCATGACTCATCAATATTTTTCCATTCCAAACGCTTTTATTGCTTCGGTTATAATCAGATGCATGGGTGTTCATAGCAGCATGAAATATGTATGAGCAGCTCACTGGCACTTAAAAGTACAACCAGGTGGATGACGAGTACGTTTTTTTTTTTTACTTACTAGTGTACAATGGGTGTTCAAGTCAAACCGGGATTTGTGATGAAATTTCTGGTGAATGAAGGCAAAAAAGCTTTTGACATTTACATATACGACTTTAAGCACAGTACGGTGACGAGACTTAGATTCCACATGTTTGGAAACAACATTAAAGGAGTTCCTGGGAGGCCAGCGTTTCAGACAAAGCAGGTAGTCCTATCATGGCTCCAGCGTGCTGAGAAAACTTTCTACCTTGATAGTGTCCAAGCACTAGTGAAACACTGGGATAATTGTATTAGCATAGCAGGGGATCATTACAGTAGCTCCCGATTATAACGCTCATTATAGCAGCATAATAGCCAATTCATTCACTAGTCTCACTGGTGTTTTTCTTTCTTAAAGTTGATAAGTCAAAAAATCAATCTCATCATATCACCAAGAAACCAAAAATCCTGAAACTGAAACACTAGAAACTCCGTCCATAAATAGTAATAAATGTCTCATTTCAGAAAACATCACTGTTTCAATGTTTGTACTGTTAATGTCAAATTTCATCCATTTATTAACAGCATTAGTTGGTTTTAATTATAGTCAAATATTATCAGAGTTGCTGTTATAGAAATTAAATTCAACATTTCAGATTCAAGTATGGCTTAAGGAATCCGTAACGCTGATAAATTTGAAGAAGGGAGAACGCCTGGCGACGGCAGGGTCGAATATGGCATAGAGATACTGTAAGACGATTACAAAAGCCGGACGCCTTCGTCGATGAGAGACTCCGGATGAAAGATACTGTAAATGGATGTGAATTTAACAGGACAGCTCTGCTTAAGCTAGACGGACCGTTTATTGCCAAAATCTCTCTGGCAGGACGTTATTGTTCTGAAAGGCAGAGCTAGGGCAGACGGCAAACACACCGATGCTGTCTAGACAGTCGCTTCAATCATATTGAAAGTCTCTGAAGGACACGTTCCTAGAGGACTAGAACATTCTCTCATGCAAGCTTGAATAGGAGCGGGGTAAATCAGAAGGACTTATTCACTCTTCCACCATGCACTAAGGATGAAATAATAAATGAGACAGCTTTAATCAAAGAGCTGGTGTCTGATATTAAGTGGATGTTGTTTAGTAATGGGGTTGTGGATGCAAAATCAATGACATGGCCCTGGCAAAAAGCTTTCTTTCTCGCACGTATCGATCCGTGAAGATTATTGGGAATGGAATTAAAAGGATACTTCAGCATTTTACTTAGCTTAATTGCTGCCATCCTTATCTCTCATGCATGTGACTAGCGCAGATACTAAACCATGGATGACTTTTTCACAGGGAGCGTTAATCATGCAGGTGTTAATCAGGATCCCTGATGTCATATAATAATCTTGTATAGCTGTAATTAGGTTGCCAATATAACGTCAAAACCACATGACATCATCATTCATTTACCGTATTTATGCCGCTGAGCGATCATTTGGACATTTCCGGATCACAGAATGAATCTGGCATCGACGGTATGAGCGTTTCAAGGACATTCGGTACTGTGCGAAAGTATTGACCTTCATTTCTTCATATTAAATTAAACAATGGAGATAAAAATAAAGAAAGGGGAATAAATGCTTTATGCGACAGACTGCAAAGTGCCTAAATATATCATTTAAAAACTGGTTGTTTATGTAACGACCTCATTTCCCCTTTCATCTGTTCCAGCCATTCAGCATCAGCAGTAAACTACTAATCACCGGCCTGATCATCTGCCATCATCTGCACATGTTTCTCACTGGGTCAGGCCTTAAGTTAGGGCCTGCTTTTTTTAATGCCTCAATAGTTCATGTGGCGTAACAAACAAAAAACATCCAAGTGAAACTGCTCAGGTACAGGGACTGGACTGCAAATGAGAGATAAAAAAAGGTTTTTCAGAAAGAAAAGGCCACATTAAAATACAAGAAAGTCTGGCTCTTACTGTAGGTAGCAAAATATGATGAAATGGGGGGTCAAGACTTTTGCACAGTACTGTATCTCAGTCGTATTTGTGACGTTGTGTAGGGGTTGTTTGTTCAACGCTATCCCAATGTCATGTACTGTACTTAACACCGCTTTAACTCTGGTCAACAAAAACGGTCAAAAACAAACAAATACCAATGGTGTTCCAATGTCTGTATCATTGCTAAATTATTGTTGCTCCAGCACTTCGATAACTACAAACACCAGGTCGTGATGATGCATGGATGATGGAGTAGTGGTTAGCACGGTCACCTTGCATCTCCAGGGTTGGGGCTTTCGAATTGGTGGGTTTGCATTGATCGACATGTCCTGCTTCCATGAGTGTATGACTGACGTCATCAGTATGTGTGTGTGTTTGTGTGTTTGTGCCCTGCAAGGAGTTGGCACCAGAGCTGGGCAAAGTACACAAGGCAAATATTACTCAAGGGAAAGTAGACGTCCTCCATTTCCATGTAAAATTAAAGGAATTCTCACCTTCAAGTATCAAAAGCACAGGGCTTGTATTAACTCACAGTAGCATTTTTCATAGTAAAACTATCTCTCTCTCTCCCTCTCTCTCTCTCTCTCTCTCTCCCCCCAATTCTGATTCGAACACCTGTTACGCTATTAGGCGAGTCTCAAAGGAAATCAAGTCACGCAACTGGCACATAATAGTCAGCAAGAGGCGAAGTTCCCACTTCAAATACTTTAAATCACCGAGGTTAGGTAGCGCAACGCCGTGCAGAAATGTACGCAAGTAGGAGTTCAGATATTTGCTGTATTTTGGAGTCGAGTTAAAGTAAAAAGCATCCTCTAATAATACTACTCAAGTAAAGTACAGATACGTGAAATACTCATTTAATAGATTTAAAAAAAGTATCTGGTTAATCACAGTCATAGTCTGTGATTAAATACGATTAATCACAATTTTAAAATACTCAGATTTACTTGTATTATAAACGTGCAACGATGGAATAAACAAATGCATGACAAACTAGTCTGAAAATCAACAAGCGAGATCGAGCTTACGTTTGATGCATTCTTGTAAAAATGGTTCCCCTTGAAGGTCACTCGAGCACACGATTTGGCTTTTAATCCAGATGTCCATCTAGAAGCTTTTTATAATGAAACTTGCCGCTCAGCACACTAGTTCAGCTTTCAGCGCATTAGTCACCTTATTATTTGTGTATGTTATCACACACAGCCAGGGAACTTGGTCATACGATCAATTTGCGTTAGGAAAAACATTTCTAGATTAATCACATGCATTAGCACGTTAATATTGATAGCCCTAATATTTAAATACGGTAATGTGTACTCAAAGTGTTCAAAGTGTGCAACTGCATTAGATACATTATTAATAGAATACTGAATTCAGAAAGGGGCGGCACAGTGGTGTAGTGGTTACAGTAGCACTGTCGCCTTGCACCTCCAGGGTCCGGGTTCGATTCCCGGCCAGGCCTGAATCCCGGCTCTGTGTGCATGTTCTCACCGTGCTTGGTGGGTTTCCTCCGGGTACTCCGGTTTCCTCCCACAGTCCAAAGATATGCAGGTTACGCTAATTGGCGTTCCCAAAATGGCCTGGTGTGCCCTGCGATGGATTGGCACCCTGTCCAGGGTGTACCCCGCTTTGTGCCCTAAGCCTCCTGGGATAGGCTCCAGGTCCCCGTGACCCTGAATACCGGATAAAGCGGTCTAGAAGATGAGTTACTGAGTGAGTACATTCAGAAAAAATAATGAACGTCTTTATATTTTCCTCATAACGACTTCTTAATTCACCCTGGAAGTACATTTGACTTTTTACTTAAAACTACCTACGTACTTACAGTATCTAAAACTGTTTCACTTATTCAGCTGAAATATGCTTTACTTATTTCCCCTTAGTGTTTAACAATTGAAATGAACTCCATGAGAAAATCTTTGTTAAAGGGACGGATAATTGAATTTTTTCTTATACCATCCTATATTTAAAACATCACCAGAATTAATTTGACTTTCTTTTGCTATAGTAGGATTTCTGTTCTTTTCCACCATCCTGTTACACTGAACATAACGTACTGTAGATACAGAGCAGTAGGTTAAAAGAAATGTTGGTTTCCTCCTTTAAACACAGACTGGGGGCGAAAAAATCAGCTAGTCATTTACCACTCGAGGCATTTTTATGGTGCTTTTAGTTCTTGATGGTGAGTGCTCGTGCTCGTGTGCGTCAGTCGTGCTGCAATTGGATTTCATTAGCTTTAGGATAATTAGCCCTGAGAGCAGAGACTTGCTGAGATGTACTTCTGGCATTCAGAGTAAGTAGGGTGTGTGTGTGTGTACGTGCGTATGTGTGTGCGTGAGAGTGAAAGCTCTGGTTAAAAGGAATCCCTGTGTATCTCATATCGACGTTTCTCTCTGCAGAACAACGGAGCGGCGAAGTGCTTTGATCCTGACGCGGACGTATTTTTGTGCTAGCGTGGGAAAGGAACGTCATTAACACGCTAGCTGGAAGGAAAAATGGAGACGGAGGTGTGTGTGTGTGGGCGTGGGTGTGTGTGCTGGAGCGCATGTTAATGAGTTATGAGCATGAAGCAGTGTAAATGAGAGCTTATAGAGGCTTCGTGTTTCTCACTGGCTTTGATGTATGGTGTAAGGCAAGTGGTGCTCGCTGCAGAGCCAAATGGGAGGAGCTGGAGCTCCAGCTCCCCCTCGCTGGAGCTCTAGCTCCCCCTCGCTAGATCTAGTGGGCGGGGCTTGAGACGCTATCAAGCGCCACCAAGTGGATGTTAATGTCAGTGCAGGTTCAACCATAACGGAAGTAAATGCTTATCTTTCTCTAATATTTGTCAAGATTAGGATTTATTCTTTTCAGCATGGCCAGTACCATTTTT
>JAQMYK010000018.1:20606068-20616193 GCA_030014345.1 Clarias buthupogon | reverse complement strand
GGGGAGCTAGAGCTCCAGCGAGGGGGAGCTGGAGCTCCAGCTCCTCCCATTTGGCTCTGCAGCGAGCACCCTCTCGTGTAAGGTGCACACGCGCTTGGCTGAAGATAGATGGATTTAAAGCAGAGAGAGAGAGAGAGAGAGAGAGAGAGAGTTGGGATTACCGCTGTGCAACAAACTAGGACACATCAAGCGTGTCATAAATAATAGAGGAGAACTCCAGAGCCATGTACGGAAACCCCACGCAATCCAGACCTTTAATGCTGCAAAGCCACAAACATCTCATACGGTTACAACAAACACCGCAATGACAAATAACGATTGTATTTTTTTTTTAAACGTCCAGTATTTTTATCCAAATTTAAGTTTAAAGCAGAAATCGATGTCATGATTTAAATGATTTCAAATTTTTAAGCGTGCATGAATAGACACTATGGAGAAAAATGAAATAGAAAGATGTTTTACAATCATATTGATCGAGCGTTTCTGATTATAAGATTGCAAAAAAAGTGTAAGATTATTGAATTATTACATTTCCAAGTTTATATTTTCTCATTTTAACAGCAAGTCTTTGTAGAACGTTAATGCTCAAAATGAGCAAACTTATCCGACAATACTGTACATCTTAAAAGCTTAAAATTGGTAAATATGTCTATATATCTTCTATATATCTAATAATCCTGTAACATGCATAAAAGGGAATTTCACAAATTTTGTAATATTGCAGCATTGTTTGTAAGGAGTCTCCAGTGTCAGCGCTTCATAGCAGTCAGAAGCTTTTAGGACAGAGGAGTTTACGCCTTACAGTTTCTGAGCGATATGACAAGCTGCGTTTTTGTCCTTTTTTAACATTAAGCAAAAAGGAATGACGTACGGTAATTGATGACGAAGTTGTTTTTGCGAAGGTTTTTACGACATTAAATCTAACTGGAAATTCAATTAATCCATTGTGCTGCCTGCCAGTGTGGGAATAGTTCAGAGCACCACCTGTAGGATCATAAAGGAACTGCAACATTGGAGATTTTAGAGTCCGCGTTATAACGCATTAATCGGCAAAAAATTGTGATGATAATAATAATTATTATTTATTTATAAGGGCCTTTCAAGTACCGAAGGAGACTTTACATTTGACCTTAAATGGTAAGAAACTTAAAACCTTCTTAAAACTTGAAACTTAATTAAAATTTAATTAAGAATTGATAACACAATCATTAAATAATAAATAAATAAACAATATAAGTAATAATAATAAAAGATAACTGATTTGTTATTTCCTCTATTTCTAATAATAATACTAGTAATAATAACAAAATACATAACTTACATCATGATTAGAGCTGGGAATCAAAAACAGATTATTGATTGGATTTGTTTTTTCGTGCACTTTTATTTTCAGTTCAATTTAATTCGCTAGCACTAATATTTATTGTCTGATTTCTTTTCTATATATTATACTCTATTATATTAGGATTTTAAGTGTTTAAAAATACTAACAATTTCTGTGATTTGTGTTGATGACTCCCATACAATACGAGAAATATTGTACAATCTCCTGCTTCACACTCCAGACCAGTAGGTGGTGGTATTGCACCAAACGTCACTAAACTCAAAAGAAGAAGATGAAATGACAATGTTGCGAAATCGTAGACCATAACAATTTTGAAAGTCTGAAAACCGCCACATTGATTCATTGAATCGAATCGACCAGCAAAAGATCAAAGCAATGAGCGAAACTGATTAAAACAAACAGTACATCCCTAATATATTCCTAAATCTGGTGCTGTGGCCTGGTCAGGGTCCAGGAATAGTCTGTCCTGGGAATAGACTACAAATTCCACAAATTTAACTATACTCAAGGCACCATGTACACACAAACACACACACACATGGATACACACGAGTAAACACATATTCACACCCTCTGGCACACCTACGGGCAGTTTAATATCAGAAATCCATGTACAGTGCGTTTTTGGAACGTAGGAGAAGAACTCAGAGGAGAAAACCCAGACCATCAAAACTCAGACACTAAAGTTTCGCTTTTAGAGGACACTCTGTAGACGTTCGTCATGTAGCATGAAGTAAACACACCCTGCCCATTGGCAGGAAGATTTATGGCTATCTGAGCGTTGCGTCTGTCGCAGGCTGCGCGGGCCAAAGCACCTGGTGTGTAACCTATTTACAGGATTAAAGGAGTTATTAGCAGAAGATTGTGGTCGTTCCAGAGTCACAACACACTCACACACACTACCTTGAATTCACCTTCAGCGCTTCGCCGCCACATTCCTTAACCGGCTGAATTGGAATAGCGTCTATGGTACATTTTGCAGGAATTCTTAATTATTATTATTGAGAATCTACATGTTTTGCATTTTTTCTGTACTCTATACATATTTCACATTAATAAATGATGTCACAGAACGCTAGGCGAAACCTTAAAACATTCAAATGATATTTTATTATAGACTAAGAGATGAAAGAAAACGGTTGGTTTGGAAATATGCAACAAGATCGTTTGGGTTTATAAGTTCACGACGCTGTCGTGTCTCCATTCTGATCAGAAGAGAAAGTGTTGATTATTTTTCTATAACAGCAGCCGTGACAGTTACATTATTAAAAAGGTTTATATTAACATTAACATGCTCGTTTCTATGGCAACAGCTCATCCATACAGTAGGGGCTGTACGCATGGAACGGTTAAAGACATTGTCGATATTTTGCGACGTTTCCTGTAAGGAGTCTCCAGTACCAGCGCTTTATAACAGTCAGACGTTTTCTGACATCTTTAGGACAGAGGAGTTTACGACGGAGAGACTGACGAGGGAACGACGTAATGTTTTTACGTAAGATTTACGACATCAAACTACGACAATCAAATTGCCGTGACACGTAAACGTGCGTCATTCATCACTTCACCAAAAGTTCTCGAAAGATGAGGCACGAGCCGCATCATTAAAACATGGAGAACCCCTTCCAATCGTCCTCAACGATCTCATACCGAAAAGCTCCCGGACGTCTCCAAAGGAGCAAAGCCAATGTAACGAGTGAGAAGAGAACGAAAAAAAAAAAAAAAAGCTTTCCCAAGTAATTGCACCCCGACGGACCAAACCCTGGCCAAGTCGGAATCTCGGCTCTGACAGATCGCTGTAGGAACGAGCCAGGGAATCCACCCGGCTCAACTCCTCTGAGCACGTCTTAATTAAAAATACTTCGTCCTCACATGGAGATCAGAGCGTTAATGGGGGTTATTATCATTTGTCAGCGGAATTTTTATGCATCACGGGTCGCCACATTAACACGCCGCTAATCAGATCGCTTTTTCTTCGGGATGTTGAAATGAATTTGAATTACCCCCCCAAGTACGGAGGAGGAGATGATGAGAACTGCCCGTGTGGAAAAAAACGTGGGCCGGTGAAGTAACCTCTAAAGACGAGCAGAACAAAAATTGATGTGGTGTTGGTGCGAAGCATAAAATGGCAACAGCGATCTACAAGCCCCAGAGGAGCGGCGCTAATGGAAGGACGGAGATGGATTAACCAAGTGGAAACGCAACTTCGTGATCCAACGCTCAGCCTCTCCTGAGCCGTCCTTAATTTCAGAAATCCTTTTTTTCCCCTCATGAGGAGTCTGTTCTCTCTCTCTCTCTCTCTCTTTTTCGTATCATGATTCGCTCATCAAAGCAGCTAAAACTTTGAAACTCACACTTTCTCCGAGGCTTTGTGTGTGAGTGTGTGTGTGTGTTCTCCTGAACTTTCTTCACACACAGCGAGCCCGAGCCTGCTGCATAGGCACGTACGCTCCCGATTGGTTGGTTTGTTACTTAGCAACGGGGAAGAAAGGTACCTGACCTGCCACCCAGCAAGAAATGAAGGAGTTTCGGGGCTGAAGGAGACGAGGTCACAGATGGGCACGGGCGCGGCGGTGGGTCTCACCTCCACAGTGCCTTGGGGGCCTCTGAGAGCTAAATAAAGCTGTTCTATGGACAACCTGGAAATGTTCATGACTGAATTATAAACAAATCACAATCAGTAACGCGTTCTTACATTTTCAGCCTGAATCCAGACGTAATCAGTAAAAACACTGAAGGAAGAGCTTTATATCTTCACTCCTGTTTCTCTAATCTATTCTTTCCACTGTTGAGTTATATTTCCAAATTAGTTTTTAGGTTTAGTTTCTATAAAATATTTACGTTTGGTAGAGTAAATAAAGGAAAGGAGAATTGATTTCAAATAAAAATGTAATTTAATTGTTGTTTGTTTTTCTTGGAAAAAACTGTGTTTATGACTTAATGCGATGGTTTAATTATACCCACTTAAAATGAATGTGATTCTTTCTTTCCTTCTTTCTTTCTTTTTTCTACTTCAATCACTTACTTTCTTCTCTCTTCTTCTTGTGTCCTTCCTTCCTTCCCTTTTCATTCTTTTTCTGCTTCTTACTTCTCGCAGTCTCTCCGTTTCTCTTCTTCTTTTTCATTCTTTGATTTTCTTTCTTTTTTTCCTTTCTTTCTTCTTGTATTTTCTTCTGTGTTTCTGTTCTTGATTTACTTTCTTTTTTCTTTCTTTTTTTAGCACATAATTCCTTTTTTTCAACATGATTTATTTTTTTCATACTTTCGTTTTATCCTTCTTTCTTTCTTTCCGTTCTTTTTAATTATTTTTTCTTACTTTTACTGTTTTACTCCTTCCTTCCTTCATTTATTTGTTTCTTTCTTTCTTCCTTCCTCTTTTTCTTTCTTCTATCGCTCACCTCTGTCTTTCACTTCTTCTTTTTCTTTCTTTCTTTCTTTCTACTGGCACTCATTTATTTGTTTTATTTTCTTTCCTTTGGCACTTTTAGTATCTTTTAGTTTCACAAGTTGTCTTTCTTCTCTTTTTCTTTAAGGACTTAATTTTTATTCTCTCTTTCTCTTCTTGTTTTTCGTTCGTTATTTCTTTCTTTCTTTTTTCTACTTCTATCACTTACTTTCTTCTCTCTTCTTCTTGTGTCCTTCCTTCCTTCCTTCCCTTTTCATTCTTTTTCTGCTTCTTACTTCTCGCAGTCTCTCTGTTTCTCTTCTTCTTTTTCATTCTTTGATTTTCTTTCTTTTTTTCCTTCTTGTATTTTCTCCTGTGTTTCTGTTCTTGATTTACTTTCTTTTTTTCTTTCTTTTTTTAGCACATAATTCCTTTTTTTCAACATGATTTCTTTATTTCATACTTTCGTTTTATCTTTCTCTTTCTTTCTTTCTTTCTTTCTTTCTTTCTTTCTTTCCGTTCTTTTTAATTCTTTTTTCTTACTTTTACTGTTTTACTCCTTCCTTCCTTCATTTATTTGTTTCTTTATTTCTTCCCTCCTCTTTTTCTTTCTTCTAGCACTCACCTCTTTCTTTCACTTCTTCTTTTTCTTTCTTTCTTTCTTTCTTTCTTTCTTTCTTTCTTTCTTCTGGCACTTTATTTGTTTTACTTTCTTTCATTTGGCACTTTTAATTAGTATCTTTTAGTTTCTCAAGTTGTCTTTCTTCTCTCTTTCTCTTCTTGTTTGTTTGATTGTTTCTTTCTTTCTTTCTTTAAGAAACAAAGAGTGATATGTTTGTGGTCGGATAATTTTTTTCCAGGTAACTTTGCGGTCTTTTAAAGTCAATGTGAGGTTTGCTATCATTCTGTTTTCTAGTCCTTCACCTTTAACACTTCTAACACCCCTAAACATACACGGAATTATCTCTAAAAACAAATATTACAACGGGAGTGAAGCGTGATCCGGCAGTTGAGCGGACAATAACAGAAGAAGCCGTACTTCTGAGCGCTTACTCCAGTATTTCAACAGTATTTCAGGGGGGAAAAAAACAATCTGAGTGGCTCCTCATTCTCATGAAGTGCTCCAGTCTCCTGCACATCCGCCAAACAAACCAGAACAAGCAGAACACACACTCGTTACAGCCGAGGCCAAGCCTGGAGCACCTTTAATCAAACACATTAGAACACATTTAATCAAACACGTTGGAGCTGGTAATAAAAACCCACCCCATTTTATGCAGCCTGTTACGAGGGAGTCTCAGTATTCAGAACGTTTCTCTCTTTAGGGTTGATGTATAACGGTCCTGACGCAGTTTACCGACTCATTTCCCATGACACAAGCTCTTTACTGTTTTTCAGTGTTATTTAAAGCTTATTAATAATGTATGATTTTATGGTTTTTTTATTTTCATTACATCTTTAACTACTATTATACTTAATGTGATACTAAAACATTAGATGGATGCCAAAAACTCATCATTTTTTCTTTAATTAATAGAAAAGTGCGATCGTTAGCAAATCGCTGGGTTATAAAATGGTTGAAGGACGTAGTAACGACAGCATTGACCAGTTAACAGTGTAACTAACACCTCTCACCGTAACACTTCATTAACGAACTACCAGCATGACGCAGGCGGGAAAGTTGGACGGCGTTCTGACTGACTTGTCAGGATGAAAAGCGCTGTGAGGACGCAATGACAACGTAGCGAGGGTGTGATAAGCGCCTGCTAAGAGGCTAATGACCTGGTAATAAGATTATTATGTGATAAGCACCTGCTAAGAGTCTGGTGACCTGGTGAGCGCGTGATCATGTGCGTATTTAGCGGAATTTAGTGACGACATGAGAATGGTCCGCGTTGCCTTTTTTCCATTTTGGCCCCGTTCACGCTGCGTCCTTCAGTACTTTTAGCACTTTGCGGTTGTTGTCAGAATGTGACGGAGCCCTGAACAAGTGAAAATACTTTATAGAAATATAAATTTAAGCTTGAATCACATTATCCACATTTTCTTGTTATGAGAGTCAAATAAACTGAATATAAGATTATTTAGCCTGTTTTTCTGTGCAATTTTCCCTTTTTTTAAAAAAAAAAAAACCCATAAATTCCTTGTTCTTTTTATTGGCAGGTTCTTTTGCTTCTTTTTAAAAATGAACGCTGAATTATCATACTAGTTAAAAAAAAAAGAAATGCAGGCTTAAAATGAGCAGAATATGCCCCATGTTTAATAATCTTGTATTTGGTTTATTGCAGTAATATTTACTTTCGATAGATTAAATAAAGGAAAGGAGAATTGATTTTGAATAAAAATGTAATTTAATTGTTGTTTGTTTTTCTTGAAAAAACAAAACAGTGTTTATGATTTGATTGAATGGTTTAATTATATTCAGTTAAAATGAAGGCGATTATTTCATTCCGTTTTTCTTTTTCCTACTATCACTTACTTTCTTCTCTCTTCTTCTTGTATCTTTCCTTTATTTATTTATTTATTTATTTATTTATTCTTTTTCTAACGTCTAGCACTCCTCTCTCTTCTTCTAAATATTTTTTTATTTTTTACCTTTCTTCCTTTCATTCTTTTTGCATTTTCTTCTCTTTCTGTACTTTCTTTTTTCTTTCTTTTTTCCCCTAGCACATAATTCCTTTTTTCAACTTTCTTTCTTTCATTCATTTTCTCATTTTATCTTTCCTTTGTTTTCTTTCTTACTTCTAACACTGACGTTTATTATTGTCTTTGTGTTTTTCTTTTTATTATTTCCTTCCTTCCGTTCTTCATTTATAATTTTTTCCCTTCTGTCTCCTTTTTATGAATTGATTGAATGGTTTAATTATACCCAGATTATAACTTAATTAAAATGAAGGTGATTATTTCTTCCTTCCTTCCTTTCTTTTTATTTATTTTTTTGTTTTTTAATTTCTCTTCTTCTTTTTCCTTTTTTCTTTCTTCTTGCATTTTCTTCTATCATTCTGTAATTTCTTTCACTGATTCTTACTTTTTATCTTTCTTTCTCTCCTTCTTTTTTCATCTTTTTTACTTCTAACACTTTATTATTTCCTACATGCTTTTCCTTCACAATAAATAAAAATAAATGCATGCTTAAAATTAGCTAATCTTGCTAGACCCATGTTTAATAATCTTGTATTTGCTTTATTGTAGTCTGTCTTATATTTGAAAATCATAAATAAATTTGACTAGATTCAAGATACATTGAAATGCTTGGATGTTTGATGCAGTAACTCAGCTTCATTAGCGCACTGTCGTTGATTATTTTCCTGTTAGAGCACAGTACCGAATAGTTTATTTCTTTGAAATTGTCACGTTCATATATCTCTTTTTCAGTTCAATCCTCGTCGTTTCTTTTGCAAATGGACACAAACCACCATCATTATCAATATGAAAAGAGAAAAATAAAGAAAATTAATTTGCTATATGGTTCCCCTTCTTGTTTGAGCTCCATAAAGTATAACAGTATTTCCCATCTTCACAATATCGATCATTACAAAAACCGTATCCGGTTGCGACTTCATTAGGGAACCGTGATGGATCGGCGTTCCTGGGACGGTTTGGACACACGGTTTACTCCCCGTATTGATCAAAGCGTTAAATCCATAGCGACCCGGCTGCTATGGGAAATGAAATTACTCTGCTTCGCGCAGGTAGTCTTTTAACAGGATTAAGAGTGTTGTGAGTGGCCATTATGTAAGCCGTTGAGAGTTGTAGCTCACTGCGACACACTCCCGAGTTTCAACTGCCATGAGGAAGAAAGTGCGTATGCCTGTCATCCACCATAACTCTCAAGAGCCTACAGGGAGAACGCTGGCAGGAGGAGCGTTAACCCCTGATTTACCCAGACTGCACTGGGTTTGGTGCAGCACAACAACCCCAGGATATCGCATCAACCATTATACACCTCTGTTAGGTGAAAAAATAATAATAAATGCAGCACGGCTTTATACATAAACTTCATTTATGTTAATGAGATTCGGGATATGCTAATAGCACAGGCATCAGGCATGAACGGCCGGGAAGGTTAGCGAAGATGTGCGCGCATTTGATGAATAATCAGGTCCTTAGAGATAAATAATTCACATGGATGAAGGAGAGCGAGGAACACTCACCGAGCTGTAGAGAAAGCCTTCTCCGTTCATGCCGATGTAGAAGCCAGCCTTGACACCCTGAATGGCCACCACCCTTAGTCCGACCGGGATGAGGTTAAAGAGGGCTAGAAACGCAAACAGCAGGAAGAAACGTTAGATAATTAGATGCGAGGTGTAGTCCTGACAAATAACATGACACCAAGCTGACTCAGCACATCCTGATACTACGCTACACTGACACAAAGCCATATAGATGTGTCTGGGAAAAGTCGGAAAGCCGTGATAAGTTACAGCGTTGATCAGATACTGTAAGTCACCCTGAATGAGTGCCAACCCGCGCTTGGCCCGAGGTGCTTCAGTCTCACATAATAGCAATTCATTTCTGTTGGACCAGGGCATAAACTGGCCTAAACAGAATATAATGTCCTCGAAGCACATCAATAACTCCAAGGAAGATGTTTTGTATTAATGTCAAGGAAAACATTACCACCATTTAAACTGGACTGGAGTTTTAGTTAAAATAATTTTTTTTGTCTCTCCCTCCTTCAAGTTTATAATTGAAGTTGTTATATTTTGGATGAATTAAGTCATACGGAAAGGTATGAGCACTATCGCTTTCATCAGCTATCACTATCAGCTTACAGTGCATGTCTTTGGACTGTGGAAACCAGAGTACCTGGAGGAGCAGGCAACGACATGCAAACTCCACACACACCATCTGAAGGTGAGATAGTTGAAGCCCTGATAGTTCATTTCAGTCCAGTTCAGCCTGTATTCGTTACATATTCCAGCTTCTTGTTAGTAGGCTGGGGTCAGAGCGCAGGGTCGGCCATTATACTGCACCCCTGGAGCAGACGGGGTTAAGGGCCTTGCTCACAAAGCTGAGGCTCGAACCACCAACCTTCCAATTGGTAACTCGAAGTCTTAACACACTGAGCCACCACCGCCCCATATAAAGTGACTGTGCTAACCACTAAGTTGACATGATGCCCTAAACCCAAAACTTGCCTCTTGGTTTTCTTAACAACATTCTGAAATGTTTCCACCAGACTATAAGGGCATTAAACACACAACCTCATCAATAACTGATACATTTTGCACACAGTTGCACAGACACTAGTCACTTTATGACCAGTGTTGGGGGACGTAACTTTTTTTGGGGGCGGGGGGGGATTTCCTGATTTTCTCCCTAATTTAGTCGTGTCCAATTCCTCCCCGTCACTAGGGGGCTCCCACGTTAAGGCTACTACCACCACTCAGAC
>JAQMYK010000018.1:20586850-20605968 GCA_030014345.1 Clarias buthupogon | reverse complement strand
CCATTGCAGAAAATGAAAACTCCTTTGTGATTCCTCATGCATGTTGTTTTAGTCGAGACCTTTATAATTATTCTACCGTCATCATTCAGCAGCCCTCAAGTTATACCCCTATCTCACCTACGCGGTTTCGCGCGGTGGCCATAAGTACGGTTCATGAACATATGATTCATCGCGAGATTTGTCACTGTGATTAGGTTTCCATCTTTCCGCGCGTTGGTCCTCATGTAGTCAAACCGCATAGGTGAGATAGGGGTATAACAGCAGGAATAACAGAGGGGGGGGGGGGGGGGGTTATCGGGGGCGGGGCTTGTTGGACGCCTTTCAAACACCAACTAAGGGATTGGGAATGACTGCTGTCTGGCTCCCGGATTACATAAATTGTCTGAATAACGGATTACAATTTTTGAAAAAGTAACTAAATAACTGGGTACTTAAATGGACCTAATGTTACTTTGTAATGCGTTACACCCAACACTGTTTATAACATATCCTTGCACACAAATCACAGATTATAACTTATATTCTGTATCATTTATATTGTATATAACTTATATCACAGTCTTGTATATACTTATTCTTTTATTCTTATTCAAATATATTTTAAAATAATCTGCACAGTCTGGAGTTTGGCGCAATCGTTCAACCATGTATATGAAAAATACAATTCTTGAATCTTGAAAACAAATGTGCTGTTTTCATTAATTTTCCCATTTATTCATTCATTCATTCATTTATGTTGTTCGTTCATCTTCATGATCTGGAGTCTATCCCACATATACTGGATGCAAAGCACCCGAGATCAGTGGTTCTCAACTCTGGTGCTTTCTCAGCTTCTTATTATAAGACCAGAATGAACTAAATATAGGATTATTACCTTCTGTTTCTATACAACTGTACCATTTTAAACATTCTCTTCTTGTTTTATTGGCAGGTACGTTTGCCTCTTTCTCTTTTTAGCAAAATGTTCCTAAAACTATGTTTAATAATCTTGTATTTGGTTTACTGTAGTCTTATATTTTGAAATTATAAATAAATTTGACCAGATTCAAGATAAATTGAAAGCTAAGGTTGTTTGTTGCAGTGTAGAACGAGTACCATCGTTCATTATTTTCCTATTAGAGGACAGAACTGAATAGGTTATTCCTTTGAAATTGTCCACGGCCATAATAAAAAATAAATAAATAAATAAAACACCTCTCAGGTTCTCGTCTCTGGTCCTGGGGGACGACCGCCCCACACAGTTTAGTGCTTTCTCAGCTCCTAGCCCATCATATTGAACTAATCATCTGATAAACAACCTTTCCTTAATTGCAGTGAGCGTGCTAGAACAGGGAAAATGCCAAAATGTGCATGGCAGTGGTCCTCCAGGAATATGATTAAGAACCACTTGCCCATGATGAAAGATTAGTCCATCTAACAGCATCGTGCACACACACACTATGGGGCAGCTGAACCTCCACCTGTATGTTATTGAGAGGTAGGGGAACCTGAAGAACCCAGAGGAAACCCATGTAACACATAGACAGTAACACAAGAAGCTCAGGGTCCAAAAACCATTGTTTAGTCCAAGGCATAATCGAGTGTAAATCAAAGCGGTTTATTAAAAAATGTATAAACTCACAACCTTCTGGTCAATAGTAAACAAACTTGATTTGGTTGATGATCTGGACTCTGCAAAGACTTTTTATATCCTTTATAAGTTAATTTCTTACTCAGTTCAAGGTGATATCGCTGCAGTTATGATGGACCGATGTTCGGTGTAGCGACAAGGGCATCAGCAGGTGAATCCATGCAGGAGGGCTTCTGGAAAGTTCTCCAAAGCTAATATGATGGAGCGTGGAAGGCATTACCCCTATACTAAAGATTTAACTGAAATTTAAGATAAGGACGCCTTCGAATAATATAGGAGTTTTATTTCAATTTGTTGACGACATTTTAGTATAAGAAAGAAAACAAAAACACTCCTTGATGCTTTAAACAAGAATACTTAGGCAGTCCGATCCCGTTATGTTCCCTGCACAAAGCCCAGGATCTGTCGCACCTCATGCCATCAGAACCGTCTCAATTCAGGAAGGGAGGATAACCCTAATCTATGCTGGCAAATCGGTTAGTAAAGTGAAAGGTGAAGTGAGAAAAAAAAGAGCTAGTGGCAGATGCCGAGCCTCTTCAAAGAGAAAGTCTGTCCTCCAAAGCCTGCCTCCCAGCTGGATCTTATCCCCGCCGTCCAGACTCACAATCAGCAAAGCAGACTTTGGCTGGGGACCACGAGAAACTTATATTAGTCGTGATTAATGACCGCAAACCTCTACGGTTCCATTAGCAGAGCAGTCAAGGTGGCATCAAAGGCAGATTGTGGAGCATTTAGTAACAGCCGCCGCTCATTTTTTACTTTTGACTTTCTTCCTGCCTGGGCTGAATTCTCCAATCAGACCCAAACAAAGGTAAGTACACATGGTGAATCGATGAATATTCTGGCAACTGTCGATAGGCACGGTGCGTTCACTGCGGCCTGTATGGAACCGCCAACTTCCGACCGATCTGGATCTCGTCTCTAACTCCCTGTCAGTCATTTTCCTGGGCGATCCCAAATACCTCAGGTTTACTTTTGTACGTTTAAGCTTTATTGCTGACCTTACTGAGTTGTGACAGCGGAACACGCACCCGCGCTACAAGAGTAAAATACTACTTGGCACAAATAGTGTTGAATGAAAGTTGGCAGGAGACAACAGCTTGTCTAGGCAGCGCTGATGCATTCGTTTCGGAGGAGTGACCCAATCACAGAATCTCTCAACACTGAGGCAGATTAATCCAGAGTGCGAATGATTCACTTGGGGTTTATTTCCTTCATGTATATAAACCTGTGCATTTCTTCGCCGTAGTTGCAAAGTCTTGCCCTTCTTTCATTGCCATTATTGATGCCCTCCTCATGTGCCAATGGATGAAGGGCAGGAGCAGAAAGCTTGAGCTTGTATACACACCAATTAAGAAATAAACCATGAGTGAATGAGGTAACTACATTACATAACTCATACATGAATCTTTATTTGTTTGGATTGCCCTGTGTTAAGTATTTGATTATATTTAATCAGTACTGTGCAAAAGTATTGATTCCCCCTTTGATATTTTGCCTCCAAAGAGCCAGACATTGTTGTATTTTTAATGTAGTCTTGAGGAATAGTTGTCCAGGCTTCCTGAAGGACTTTTTTGTCTTTCATTTTCAGTCCAGTCCCTGTATCTGTGCCGTTTCTGGGGAATGTTTTTTTGTTTGCTGCGCCACACGGTGACCTATGAAGCATTCAAGCATTAAAAAAGCAACTAACTTAAGGCATGGACCAGTGAGAAACAGGTGCAGATGATCAGGCTAGTGATTAGTTTACTGCTGATGCTGAGTGGTTGGAACAGACGAGAGGGGAAATGAGGTTGCTGCTCAAGTTGTTACATATAAAACCAATTTTTAAATGGTACCTTTAGGCACTTTGTAGCTTGTCAGAGTAAATCATTTGTTTCTTTAATTTACTCTAAATCATTTCGTTTCGTGTGATGAACTGTGATGAGAGACAGTTGAAAACTTTTGCACAGTACTAAATATGAATCTTAACTTTCAAGAGGCAGCTACTATACAGGTAGGTGTTATTATAGACCAATTCATATCTTAAAGCTCAAATTGTGCTGGTTGTTAATGCTGTCTCTTAACCAGAGTCAAGTTGCAGTAGCTCAGTGGTTAAGGCAATGGACTACAGTTTGGAAGGTCCCGGGTTCAAATCCCACAAGCACCAAGTCATCACAGTTGGGCCCTTGAGCAAGGCCCTTAACCCTCAACTGCTCAGATGTATATTGAGATAAAAATGTAAGTCGCTCTAGATAAGGGCATATGTCAATACAAGCAGGATCTTATTGTCATATTGAAATTCGGATCATTTTACCGACTCGGACCTTTGCGTCTCGTTCAGCAAATGAACAAATAATTTTTCGAGTCATTTCAATCATTTTAGCAAAATGTAAATAAAATGTCACATGTAACTTACGCAAACGTTGATCACAACAAACATGACAAAAATATAATGTTATAAGAAAAAGAAACGATTAATTCATTAATTCAGGCTGCATTGGTTAAGCTTATGGGACTGTCGGGTGATGAACGAACGAACGAACGACTTGGGAAACCTGATGACACAAAACAGGTGAACTAATTCCTTTACAGAACCTATGATATTCCACATGGGCGAATCATTCCCTGAGACAACTCGAGTCACACTCAAGAACGACCCATCACCTCCGGTTCAGTACGCAGCGAAACGAGACAACGTTTCTCCTAAGCTGCTACATAAATTAACAAAACCAAGTAGCTAGCTAAGACACCTAATTAGCTGACTAGCTGAGACGAAACAAATTAACACCATAATTTAACAAAACTATCTAAGTACCGTACCAAAGACAACATAGAATGCATGTGCAAATGTGCAAACAAGAGCGACAACACGACAACAACACGACACACAACTTGCAAAAAGTTGTGAACATACAGTATTAGCCAAGGTCTCATCTAATGCTAACAGGCAATGCTAATAACCCAATCAGCGCATCCGCTCGCGGCCTAAATGCATATTTCCGTTGTAACAGACAAAAAAAAAAAAAAAAAGGGAAAGCCAGCATGCCCAGACGGTCTGACCTTTCCTTAATCAGTTTGGTTTTCCAGCGTCATCTAGACCGTGATTTGCTTTCAAGATCTGATTTTTATTGAAAGCGGCCAGCAGTGCCATGAAGGGCACATATAGTATGCAGAACGCACCGCTGCCCCTGAACTGCTGACGACTCCGACAGGACGGCTGTCATTACTCTTCTCATCGTCACAATCAAACACTTCAAGAGGTCAATCATTCCAAGGTGGAAGTAATCTATGAATCTGCATTAGCCGTTTCCATGATGGACCCTGACGCTTGATCATGAACGCCACTCTCTCTCTTTCTCTCTCTCTTTCTCACGCTGCACAGCAAAGCTCCTCGTATTGAGAATTATTCATAGTACAAATGGGTTGGGATATTTTTGGTGTGTTACCGGATGAATTATTTACTGTTCTCTCCGAGCGATGCAACCGTCTGCCAGGTGAAGGAAGGTTTATGCTTCAGGAGATCCAAAAAAATAGGCTGAGGATATTCCACCTCCATCCCTCCGCGCAAACTTCACAGAGCCGCACTTGACAGTCCAAGTTATTGATCCTTGTTCGCTTGTTTCCTGAACAAATTTACTGAATACATAATTTAAAATATATATAAAAACCCACACTAAAACATGCCACACTGCCTTTTCAACTCATTTTTAACCATTATTTAACCTAATATCCATATGTCAGATTTTTTTTTCAGTTAGATGTGCCGTCTTTATATTTTGCTTCCAAAGATCCAGACTTTCTTGTATAAACTGTTCTCCAGGCTTCCCCTTGGATCTCATATTCAGTCCAGTCCCTGTACCTGACCCATTTCTGGGGAATGTTTTCATTCAATGACTTATGAATCATTCAAGCATAAAAAAAAAACTTATAAACATATAAACCAGTGAGAAGATGACAGATGATCAAGCAGGTGATGCTGAAGCTAAACGCTGAGTGGTTGCAAAAGACGAGAGGGGAAATGAGGTGGCTGCTCAAGTTGCTAAGTAAACAACAACATTTTGCATTGTACCTTTAGGCACTTTGCAGATTGTCCGAGTAAAACATTTGCTCCAGGCCGGTGAATGCTGAATGCTGAGTGGTTACAAAACATGTATTGGGGTGGTGGTACAGTAGCTCAGAGGGTTAAGGTACTGCATTACTGAATGGAAGGTCGATGGTTCAAGCCGTATCTCCAGGTTGCTATTACTTCGAGGCCCTTGACCCTATCTCCTCCAGGGGTGCGGTCTCATAGCTGACCCTGCACTCTGACCCCAACTTTGCTGGGATATGCGAAGAAAGAATTTCACTATGCAGTAATATACAGTATATGTGACAAGTAAAGGCTTGACATCCTGTTTCTTTAATTTAATCTACATCATTTAATATGAAGTGATGAGAGCTGGCTCAGGACTTTTACACAGTACTGTATGTCTATGCATATAGATTAGTTATCTTGCGTGTAAGGAAATGGCCATGGTCTGGAAGTTTAACGCAGTGTGCTTTGCAAAATGACGCCCCAAAAGCCCCCCCCCCCCTTTTTTTCCTTATCCTTCTCCGATTTTTTTTTTTTCCTCCCGTCTGGTATTTCCCACCAGAATGCTTCTATGAGGACGTGACCATTTTCTGCATGTCTGTATCCACCCGCTTTAAGGTTAGAGGTGAGACTGCTGAGAGGAACCATGACTCATCTTTCAGAATGAAGCTCTCTGGCAATAAACCACTGAGTTGGACGAATACTGATGCTTTTTTTCCCCTCCATCTCATTTCAGTGCACAAGAGACATTTTTAACTGCGTTTATTTGACGATTTCAGTTCAAGACACCTGCTTTCAACTTTGCTCCAATTAAAAACAAGCAATTAAAAAACAAAACTCCCTAAACTCACAGCTATTATCTTCTAATTAACCCATAATTTATTCAATTGTGCACAGCTGAAACTTTAAACTGCAAAACTATAAATCACTGCACTTGTTAGAAGAATTATCATAGTGACTGATGGTTAAGATATTAGATGTGAAAGTGGTGGAAAATTTCTTTTTAATCATCTTTAGATGATCAGATGGGTCTCTAGTGTGTGTGTGTGTGTGTGTGGTGTAAGCAAAAAAAAAAAAGTGAAAAAAATTCTGTGTTTTTTGTCCTTTTTTTTTTCTTCCATTTTTGCATTGACCAGGGTTTAAACAAGGCGATTAGAGTTTCCTCCTAATGTGACCTCATATAAGCCCCTCCCCTGGCTTGTTGCTCAGCTTTGTTATTCTCTAGAGAGGTGTGACTCAGCATGAACTCATTTACATAGACACTGAAACAGCAGGTTTGGAAGAGGAATGAAACCAGGGGAGTTTAAGCATTAAAAAAAAACTTTTTCAGACAATTTCCTGTGTTAACTTGTTAAAAAAATAATAAATGACAAGAATATATTTGCATTTAGAAGTATTTACAGTTTGTATGTATTTTTAGTGTTTCAAGTCTATAAAGTACTGACGATGATTTGGATTAAGATTAGGATTATATAGGTTCTGGCTTTCTTCTTAGAATTTTCACTTTAATTTCAGAATGTTTTATCTTAGAAAAAAGTTCAGAATTCTGGGATTATAGTTAGAATTTTAAATAAAAAAGACTTTAAGAAATTCTAATATATACAAAATATATATATATATACTGTTTTTTTTTATATATATTTTAGTATATATAAAAGTTCTGAGTTTTCCCTAGGATTCTAAAATTGTCTAAGATGAACACTTCTAAAATTTAAAATTTAATTAAAATGATATATAATTTAGTTTTTGGATGGCTCTAATCCTCTTTCATACTAATACTTGCCTTACAGTAGGTTCATGCTGTATTTCTTCTGAAAATCAAACATCTTAATGAAAAAAGTTGTAAAATTCATTCAAAATAAATAAATAAATAAACAAACAAACATATGGTTCTGCCATCTATCCATCTGTGTAATTTGTACGCTTGATTGAATAGTGCGTGTTTATCCTTATCTACTATTAGTTTCTACATCAAAGGCTTTTCTGGGCCATTTTTTTTCTTAACGACCATCTGGAGCGTCATTGACTCCAAAAAGTCCAAAATAATCCTTCTTCAAATATGAGGAAATAATCATCAACCAGGAATCAGCAACATCTGACAAATTCTACATTTAAAGCACCATCTTGTGTGATCGAGGGAAACTAGGCGTGTCTACTAGATCCCTGAGTATAATACTGTATAAACACGGATCAAAGAAACCCATCCAGGATTATTTCAAAATTCCAGCTGTTTCTTGCAGATCTCTGAGAACGGTTCTACTCACTGTAGTCGCTGTTCTCGTCCTTGCTGCCATCAATGGTTCCATCCGGCTGCATCTGCAAGTAGAAGCCTTGCTGGCTGAACAGCCGGGTCACAATCCCTTTCAGCTGCGGCTCTGGAGAGACAAAACAAAAAAAAGAGAGACGCGCCCCAGGACAAACCCAATGTTTAAAATCAGACTCCGCTCCTAAGTGGCGTTTTTTTAGGCTTTGTGTAAAAGGGAGAGTTTGAAGTGTCGGGGCTATATATTGTAAAATCATTCTATCAATTTCTTTTTCTTATCAGGATCCTGTCTGACGTTACATTACGGAGACTAGGAGGAGAAACACCGGATGCAATGACTGGTGTTTCCTGATGGAGATGACTGAGAGGTGGTTGAGCATACGGGGGTGAGCATGGGAGACGTCCCATAGCTGTACAGGATGGTCAAGATCAGAGAAGTTTGAGGAGAAAAAGCTGAGGCATTTATCACTGACTCCATTTATCGGGTGGAAAGGGCTATCAATCACTCCGATGAGCCCATCAGGACTGGTAATGAAACCACAGATCCATAAAGAAAAGGCGACTCAGAGGAAATGACCCTAAACTGAGGACAATGTGGCAAAAGACTTTAGGGGTGCGTTTGTGAATAATTTGTGGTCATCACAATTATCCATGATGTTTTGTGACATGTTTCAGTACTTGTGCATGTGTGTGTGTGTGTGTGTGTGTGTACTGTGCATCATGTCTAACGTTTAATATAGCCCCATTGCAATATAGCAACAAACACTTATATTCCAGCACAACATGGTGACAGATGACGTTATGGTTATGACCATGAAATGGCGAATGATCACCTGCACTACTGAAGTCACCAGAAAACATGACAACATCAGGACACGGCACACTCCCCACAGATGCCCCCCTCCCACCACCCACCCCGCTTGGGAAGCCCTCGCGGCGACACTCGTTACAAATCAACGCCGTTACAGAAACGCAGGACAGAACACATATGTATGTATGTATGTATGTATGTGTTTATATATACAGTATATTTTACGAGACCCAGGGGCGGATGAAAGAAATAAAAAAAAAAATAAAAAAAAAACGTGGCAGACAGAAAAGATGGAGGAACCGCTGAAACAGACGACTTCCTAAAAGAAGTGGAAGGAGGGACGAGACAAACAAGGAGCAAGAAAACTGAGAGACAGACAAAAAAAACACTCGACCAGACAAGAGGTGGCTGCTGTTATAATACAAGCGCTAGCCCCCTCCCTCCCCAGCGTGAAAAAAAAAAAGAGAAAAAGAAAAGGATCGACATCGACATGAGCTCGAAATGGAGTGGTGACCAGAAAGACAAAGCACACTGATGGAGGCTGAGGTACTGACCTAGCCTGATGCCCTTACGGGACACCTGTGGAGGTTTCGAGGGCGCATCTTACAGGGAGAAGGAAAAACAACATTGCATTTTTTTATACACAGACATTCTCCAGCAACAGCTGTTTTTTTTTATTTTTTTTTTTTTATTCAACCTGGAGGTATTTATTTATGTCTCTCTCTCTCTGTATCTTTCTTTCTCTTTCTGTCCCGCTTTCTCACTCTCTCTCTCTCAATGAACAAGATAGATACTATTGATAATTATGGGAGACGGGGGAAAAAAAGCTGTATGCTTCTTTCCCCGTTTCCCTCCTCCCCAGCTTTACATGCATCATGCCATTTTTTTTTTCCTGTGCAAAAGAAGAAAAAAAAAAGACGATGGCGTGGCTCGGTGGGCAGCGAGACCATGCTCATCGATGCATCTGATCACAGCATCCCTCCCCACACTGCAGTAAGGCGCTTTCTCTGTCTCTCTCTCTCTCTCTCTCGCTCGCTCTCTCTCTCTTCTCTCATTCTATGTGATAAACATTTACCATTAAAACGTTTCATCTAAGCGAGCCTTGGTGCACTGCGGTGCCACTCTGCCCTGCTGTTTGTTTAAATAAAAAAAATAAAAAAAATAAATAGCACTGTTGCACTATTAAAAACAGCATCTCTGTAAAGTTGATGCTTTTGCATGTGATTTTACAGCGAGCACAAAGAGGGCAGGCGATGCATGCACAGCTGCCTCAGAGATCCGAGGATCTATTGCATCGAGACATAAGACGATGCATTATTGCATTTTTTTTTTTTTTTTTTTTTTTGGGGTGTGTGTGGGGGGGGGGGGGTGAAAAAAATAATTTAGTAATAATTATAATATTGCCACCCTACATACTGTAGATGTGCATTTTGCAATAATGATTCAATATGCATTATTACAAAAGAAAAGTGATAATTTTTTTTTAACATGACAGCATCAATCAAATCAAAGTGCATTACTGAGTCAACTCTATGCACGAACCTCATCATTTGCATGCAATCAGTTCTGATCAATAAAGCATTCTTATATAAAGATCTCCCTCTCTCTCTCTCTCTCTCTCTCTCTCTCTTAAATAAACCAGCACGTGCATTTGTGGATATCGTGACAGACCTATGCAACACGTGAGCCCTAAAACAGGTGGATATATATATAAAAATATCTATCTATCTATCTATCTATATTATATATATATAATTTTTTTTTTCCCCAAAAGAAATCAAAGAAATGACACCGACAGGGACCGACCTGGTCGCCGGCGCACGGGTCTTTTCTTGCCGCTGCAGCAGCGCACTTTACCGAAGACGCCGAGGAAATGACGCTCGCACAGGGAGCGCGGGTCTTTGCTGGGGCTCGCGCGCCGCTTGGACGCCGAAACCCGGTCGCTGTTGGACTCGCGTGCCTGACGCTTCTGGCGGATCAGGGAGCTCGCGATCGCAGCCATTGTCTCTCTTTCTCTTTATCTCTCTCACACTCTCTCTCTTTTTACACACACACTCTCACTCTCCCCTCTCGGTCACCCACCTGTTCTCGCCCCTCTACCCTTCCTCCGAGTCGGTACGGGATGCAACCCCCCTTTACGCAACACCGGTGAGAGGAAAAAAGAAGAAAAAAAAAGCTCTCCTGATGACACTTTTAACCAGATGTCATTGTGGGGTTTTTTTTTTTTTTTTTTTTTGGTGATTTGTTGTTGGTTTTTTTTTTTTTTTTGCTTTAAAAAAAAAAAAATCCAAATCAAACAGCTACACTTGCATGCTCCAGTCTCATGCAAAGTGCATGAGCAGGTTTCCTGTTAAACATTTGCGAAAGCTTTTCTAGATGGAAATAAAATAAAAAATTCAATGGGTGGATGAGTAGAAAACAGGCACGTGCCGGGAGGGTGCAGGTGATCCAGGTGGATACTGGAGCTCAAAATTCCCCCACCCCTAAAAAAAAAAGAAAGAAAAAAATTGTGCGTCTACATCCTCCAAAAGCTCAGGATCAGATGAGTAAAGCTTCACCAGGGCTGGCTGATGTAAAGCTCCCACTTTACAAATGATGGAAATGAAACATCACTTATCCTCCTCAGGCAAATCTTGAGAAAAAAAACAATATATACATATATACAGTATATGTATCTCTGAACATGAGAAAGGTGCGTGCATGGAGAGAGCAGGTTCAAGTGTGTTCTCTTGCACGGTAACAGTGGAGATGTAAGGGCTTTCACTGAGCCTGCGCGCTTTCTCTCTCTCTCTCTCTCTCTCTCCCAGACAGACAAGCGGTTGTGCGCGACGCTCCTCACTCTCCCTTACGCAACCATACGTGATCGAGTTTTGGATGAGGGGGCCGACACAGAAAGAAGGAGGATGGAGAGAAACATCAATAGAGGTAGAAAGGTATAGAGACAGACGGAGAGGGAAAGAGAGAGAGGCAGACAGGGAGAGGCTAATGTGGATGTACAGTGTCTCATGAATTACCCTCAAGTCTATTCCATGACTGCCACCCTCCATTATGCAACATGCATTCTTCAAACCGACTTATTTAAAAAAAAAAAAAAAAGAGGTGAGGGTTATGGGCATTCATGCTACAGCGCTGGCCACGACTAGATTTAAGGATAGTGCTCACAATCCTGTCTTTCCTCCAACTATCTACCCATCCATCCATCAATCTATCTGCATCCTGGAGGGAAGTAATTTAATCTCCGAGCTGATTAGCTGATTCAGCAAGATTGCTCGTTCATTCCTCCATCAACGCTGAATACATTTACTCTGCTTATATTTAAAAAATGTTAATCGTCTCTCCATGCTTCTTTTCTGTCCATCTATCTATCCATCCATCTATTCAGTCTTCGGATGCATGGATCTGATAGTAGTGATTAATGATCACTCTGGACTGATTAGTAGATGTTACCGCATTAAAGCACTTCCAATCAATCAAACAATCAAGCAGATCCACTTTGGTAATATGAAAAAGACAACAGTAGTGTGCTACTATCATCAATCCATCCATCTATCCATCCATCCATTCACTCACAAATCCATCTTTCAGGCCATAACACCCTATATATCCATCCATCCATCCTCCAGCCATCCATCTAACCATATTGCAATATACCAATGTGTTTAACTCTATCCATCCATCCATCCATCTATCCATCCATCTACCTAACCATATTTTAACACAACTATTTATCCATCCATCAATCTATATCTTTACCCTCCCATCCATCAATTCACTCACACATCCAACCCTGAGACCATAACACACAATAATCCATCCATCCATCCTCCAGCCATCCATCTAACCATATTGAAATATACCAATGTGTTTAACTCCATCCATCTTATCCTTTCCATCCATCCATCCATCCATCCATCCATCCATCCATCTACCTAACCATATTTTAACACAACTATTCATCCATCCATCAATCTATATCTTTACCCTCCCATCCATCAATTCACTCACACATCCAACCCTCAGAAAATAACACACAATAATCCATCCATCTATCATCCAGCCATCCATCTAAGCATATTGCAATATACCAATGTGTTTAACCCCATCCATCCCACCACTTATCCTTTCCATCCAACCATCCATCCATCAATCTATCCATCCATTAAATCATACTTTATCACCCATATCATCCATCCATCCATCCATCCATCCATCCATCCATCCATCCATCAATCCATTTACACATCCCAATCCGTCTATCAAATTACCTACCCACCCATGCACCCATCCATCCATCCATACATACATCCATTTCTCTATCTACCTAACAATATACCCATATCCATTAATTTATCTATGTACCCACTTATCCTTCTATCTGCCCAATAATCCCTCCACTCATCTATCCTTGTACATGTACACATGAGCAATTGATCCATCCATCCATATCTTGTCTTTTTTCAACATCCCAATCCATCTATTCATTTAACTACTCACCCATGATCCATCCATCCACCCATCCACTGAACCATACACCCATATCCACTCATCTATCTACTGTATGTAGCCACTCATCTTTCCATCTGCCCATTTATCCCTCCACTCATCTATCCTTGTACATGTACACATGAGCAATTGATCCATCCATCCATTCATCCATCCATCCATCCATCCATCCATCCATCCACTGAACCATACACCCATATCCACTCATCTATCTATGTAGCCACTCATCTTTCCATCTGCCCATTTATCCCGCCACTCATCTATCCTTGTACATGTGAACTCAATCATCCATAAATTAACAATACGATCCAGTCAATCACAAATTAACTCACCCATCAATCATGCAAATATATCCATTCATCTATTCACCCATCTATCTAATCTTTCCTCAAAATACCAATCTGTTTATCCACTTACCTACTCACGTATGCACTCCCATCCCTATATCCATCCCTCTATCCACTTAATCATATACCCATATCCATTCATCTATCTATTCACCCACTCTTCCTTCCATCTGCCCATTTATCTCTCCACTCATCTATCCATACACTCAATCCATCCATAAATTAGCAAAACTATACACTCAGTCATCATCCATCCATTTTTTTTCATTCAACCCCAACACATTTCAGAGAGTCAAAAATTCCAAAGTGTTCTACACTGAAGGTTAAAAGAGAGAATATTACTAAATAAATAAATAAATAAATAGCATTTAAAAAGTAATATTGATAAATAATACATATTAGAATAGACCAGGCGAAATGAGATTTTAATTTGGCCATAAAGGGCCTATAGTCCTTGGTTATACAGTATATCCATCCATTTATTCATTCATCCATCCTGCACTCTAATGCACACGGGGCAGCAGAGCAACGATTCATTTTGTAAACTCACTAGATGATTCAGTACCATCGAGTCGACCCCGAATCGATTTATCCGATTCACTTTCGGATGTTTTACTATGAAGACTATTAAATGTAAGTGTTTAAACGCTGAATGTTTTGTACCACAGTGAGGTTTTCTCTCATTAACGACCTTTTATTTGCTCTGAGATTCCCCAAAGCTGTTCACTATTTGCTGAATCAGGTATTTACACACTGGGAAGGACAAAATCTTTATTGGTCATCGTAGGACAGTGGCAATATCGCTTCAACTCTCTCCAGTCTTGGAAACTGAGCTTAAATCCTTTTGGCCACAGGTGCAGAGCTTTAACTTTTCAGCTTAGCCTAAGATTACTAGTATTTGCAATGTGATATGTTTGATTCTTTTCAAAAGAAATTATCCATCCATCTATCCATTGTCAATACCACTTGTCCCGTGCAGGGTCTTGGGAGGCCTGAAGCACATTCCAGGGCATTTAGGGCACAGGGTGGTGTAAACGACTGATGGGTTCAATGCCCATTTTAGGACACCAGCACATACTGTACACCCACACACCCAAACATACATCAAGGACAATTTTGAAATGCCAACCAACCCACTGTTCAATGCGTCACCATGCCATGTGCCATGCAAAGACATCATGAAATGGAAATGATTCCTTGTGCATTTAAAATGTATGTATTTATATGTGAATATTTTATTTCCAGAAATGAGGCCATATTCGTAATAAGAGGTGTTGAAGCCAGCTGTTGTGCCAAGCTGCAATCTATAGGGGAAGAGGAGGTGAATCAGTACATCAAATGACTGGTTATATAATAATAATAATAATTATTATTATTATTATTATTATGTTTTATGCCATAATTCTTTCACAATGTCAAAAAGAATCAGAGGTCGGAAAAAATGAAAAAGTATGGTCCAAGCACTTGAGCTAGCAAGGAAAAAAGCTTTAAGAGCTTTGAGTGTAGAGATTCCCATGGTTCTAAAATACTTCTTATTACTGAACATCATTCGCTGTAGAAGGTCAGGAAGAAGAGCACCAGAGAGAGAGAGAGAGACACGTGAGGCAATTCAGAAAAACACCAGCTCTCTCCTCAGGGTCCTATGAAAGGACTGGGAATTGATGAGACTACATGATCATCATTAGGACAAAAACACCCTGGACTAAATAAAAGTGTGAGGCCATTCTGCTTGCAATACAAAAGAAACTCACTTTAACCAATCACTGACTCATCACAATACTGCCATCTCATTGGACAGCTTACAGATGAGTACAGTAGACCATCATCAAAAAAACATTCTACATTTTCACACTTCACTGGAGGTTCCCTGAGAACTTTCTGTTTAAACATGAACCAGCCTCAACTTCCCCAAGGTACTGTACAAATGTAAATGTCCTTGTAAAGGTACCAATCCCTAAGGGCCAATTATGTACCTGTAATGAGTTACGTGTCGTGCTACGTTCGGCTTTCCCTGGTAATGAAGTAAGGTGCACTTAAGAACACAACCCAAGAGGCAAGCGTTCGTACCCTGAAATGTACTGGGGGAATTTTTCCTTCTAAGAGTGTGGGTGGACCTCAGTGCTGTCACTCGTATCCAATTTCTCTCCAGTGAATTGCACAATGAGCTTTCAGTTAGAAGGAATATTTAATAGCAGCCGAAGTAATAATGTAAGGCTAATACTGAATTTAACTGCATGTGGTGTCTGGAACTGATAAACCCAGACAGAATGATCAATTATGCAAGATTGTTAACGCAAATGTTTTTAAAATGTTTATTCATAAGGGAACTATCCAAGGTTCTTATGATAAGCTTCTTATAATGAAAGAACCTTATAAAGGTCATTTTAATACAAAAGGCTTTAAAAAGCATTAAAAGTTCTGGTTGTTAAGTGGTGTCCTTCTTCCTCCTTGTTTGCCAAGTAAAGCTAATAAAGATGGGCAACATCAATAAAAAAAAAAAAATATATATATATATATATATATATATTATGAAATAAATTAAGACATAATCTTTTTTTTCCAGATTTCTGTTGAAATCTGGATTCTCATTGGTCAAATCTTGATGTTGATTAACCAGTATCCCACACGAGAGGGAGTGCTGTTGTACTGAATATCGGCACTGCTGTGATGCATGAGGGTATGTGTACAATAGAACAAACTCGAGAGTGATATGACATCTGTGACACTTGAATTGGCTTGAATTGAACCCTGGACCTGCGAGACCACAGTGCTAATCAGACTTTTTTTTTTTAAAATAAAATATTCGATTCAGCTAATCAAGAAATGGGTTTTGAGTGACATGTACTGTATTAAGTGACTCATAGCCTGCATTTGCATACTGGAACCTGATAGGCTCTTAGATTTTATGATGTAATAACTTCACCATTGTACCTTTTTTAATGGGATTTCTTTTGTTCATCACTTCCTATTTTAGCCAGAAAGAAGCTTAAAGACCTTTTTTTCAATCTTTGGACTGAAAATAATTCTCTTATACAGATTAAATAACAATAAGACATAACGATAATCATAAATAATTTTTAAAAAATCCTATTTCAATATGTTATCATTTCAGTGGTAACAGCTTAAACATCTTATACACTACAGATAAAAAAGTGTGTAATTATTGATATCTATTTAACATTTGGAAGGAGTCTCCAGCGTCAGCTCTTTGAAACACTCAGAGGTAAAGACTTTAGGTCTTATGACATGTTCAGAACAAGGGAGTATAAAATGTACAGTATTATACTGTAGCTGCTGTAATGTAAGTGAGAATAGGAATGTGGATCCATAGTACTGTACATAAGTGTAAATTAACCAAATGTATGATGTATCATTATCTTATTAATTAAAAATCCTTGTTTTTTTTTTTGTGGTATAAGGAGAATAAACTACTTTGGTGCTTTCTGTTATTTAAATCTTGTTGTTCATTACTTTTCCATAACGGCACAAGACGGAGTGTTTTATTCTTTATTCATGGCACAACGTTGGTAAAACACTGTAAAATCCATAAAACCATGAAACCGTCACTCTCAGTTGATCAGAACGCTTTGCGTCCTGGGACTTCTGAAAACGAGGGGAGTCGATTAAAGAGGATTTTGAGTCTTCATAAAGCTTTTGTGAAATTGCTGACACGACGTGGGCGGATCACATGGCCCGCACATCAAGAGCGGCTCGGCTCCACGTGCCGGAGCCGCATTAAACATTCACGTGTTTCTGCCAGTCGCGTTGAACGTGGGAATCCGTGTCCTGTCCCTGTTTCCACAGATGCCTTGTACATCTCTTTTACTTTACATCAACACGACTTTCATGTGATGTAACCAAAAGCCAAGCTGACAAGCTGTACCCTGAAGCGAGTTCTCTCTCTTCATTTCCTCCACCGCTGCAGGCACACAGTCGAGTTCATTATGGAGAAAGCCTGCGAGATGGAATTTTCTTCATCAAAGGGAGACGAGTTGCTTATTTCATGTTAATAAATCGTGGATTGTTGGTGGATTAAATTATACGAAATGATTATGCATGAGACAGGATGAAGCTCATTTTCTGCCAAGAATAAACTGGGGATTCAGCGGCATTACTGATGCACTGTAAAAAATGAGGGATATTCACAAAAACACACATTTTTCTTGCACCTTAAAGCAATAATTATATGATATATAGACTTCTATTCTATAAATAAAGGGAAAGTAGTTTTTGTTTGGATATTTTTTTGAAAAACCTATGAAACATCTGGAAATCTATGTGACCACAGCATTTTTTAAATTCATTCATACATTCATTCATCTTTCTACCCCGCTTATTCTGTTACAGCATCTTGAGGGGGCCTAGAGTCTATCCCAGGGGATTACGGGCAAATTGGAAATGCCATTTAGCCTAATCTTTGGACTGTTGGAGGAAACCCAGCAAGCACAGGGAGAACATGCGAACTCCACGCTCACAGACCCGAGGCTTGAATTGCACCCTGGACCTGCGAGACCACAGTGCTAACCACTATACCACATCTTTTTTAAAATATAGTTATATCTTTATATAATTATTAATGTTTATAAAATATTCAATTCAGCTAATAAAGAACTGGATTTTGAGTGACAGGCAATAACTGACTCATAGCCTGCATTTGCATACTGGAACCTGATAGGCTCTAAGATTTTATGATGTAATAACTTCAGCATTGCACCTTTTTTAATGGGATCTTTTTTTGTTCATCACTTCCTATTGTTGCAGCAAAGCTTTCTTCAGCTTAAAGACCATTTTCTCCCCCAGTCTTCAGACTGGTAATAATTCTCTTGAAAAGATTAAATAACAATAAGAAATTATAAATTTAAAACGATTGAAATGGACTATAATAAGACACAGAAGTGATGTGCCATATGGTACAGTGCACATTTGCATAAAATTCCCAACTGAATTAAAATTGACAGATTTTAATTTAAATTTGCTTAGTGACATACAGTATTTTAAGATTCAGGCCGTGGCAACGGGGGCACAAAAATTACAAAACAGCACAAATATTAAACCAGCAAAACAAGATTCATCATGTTTTTATCGCGGTTTTAGGCTACGCAGCATAGTTGGTGAAACGCATTGTGTTTTTATGAAATAAGAAGATCATACGCACTAATGGGTTTTTTTGTGTGCAGGCAAATTGGCTACTCTATGTTGCCTCCTAGTTGTGAATGAAAGTGTGAATATGTGTGGGGTGTCCTATGATGTTGTGGCGTCTTGCCCAGGATGTATTCCCCTCTCACACCCAGCGTTCCCGGGACAGACTCCAGTTTCACCATCACTTTGGCTAGGATAATATGGATTAAAGTTAATTAGCATTATAGCGTCATCAGTAACAGGAAGATCTGCAATCTTCGATTAAATTAAATTAAATTGCCTTTAAATAATGAAGAAGAGGCGGCACGGTGGTGTAGTGGTTAGCACTGTCGCCTTGCACCTCCAGGGTCCGGGTTCGATTCCCGGCCAGGCTC
>JAQMYK010000018.1:20565771-20580112 GCA_030014345.1 Clarias buthupogon | reverse complement strand
GGACTGTGGGAGGAAACCGGAGTACCCGGAGGAAACCCACCAAGCACGGGGAGAACATGCAAATTCCATGCACACAGTGACGGGAATAGAGCCTGGCCGGGAATCGAACCCGGACCCTGGAGGTGCAAGGCGACAGTTCTAACCACTACACCACGTGCCGCCTTTGTTACTTACAGTACTTACTGTTTCTAAATATTTTGAATATTTAGAATTTCCCTTTAAGTCATTTACTTTCCTTACCCTGATCTCCTGCGGCCTAGAGGCAATGAGGTGCAGAGGGCAGAGAAATTGACTCCCGCTATGGAACACAGCGATGGCATGAACCAGGAGCTCCCGAAGAAGACGTCTCTGTGCTGATTCGTTTGCAGGGACATGCAGGTGAAACATGAGACCTCCAGCAGGATTTGATAAAAGGTCGTTGCAGAGTTCACGCAGGTGCCCTGTTGTGCTTTCCCGTACACTGCCCTTCAGTATCTCTAACTCCTTTTGAGAAATAAAGAAAAAAAACCTGAGACATGCTTAACAGTTAACCTTTGCTATGTTTGTTTGTTTGTTTTTTATTTGGTGACATGTTAAACCATCTTCAGTGTAATTAATGTGTCTCTGTTTTTATATTCTCTATAGTAACTCACTCCCTCGTATCTATACCGCTTTATCCTGTATACAGGGTCACGGGAGGCCCGGAGTCTATCCCAGGAGACTTGGGGCATGAAGTGGGGTACATCCTGGACAAGGTGCCAATCCATCACAGGGCACAAACACACACACTACGGGCAATTTGGGAATGCCAATCTGCATGTCTTTGGACTATGGAAGAAAACCTGAGTTCCTGGAGGAAACCCACCAAGGCGGGAATTGAACCCAGACCCTGGAGGTGCGAAGCGACAGCGCTAATCACTAAGCCAGCATGCCTCCCTCTATGGTAACTATACAGGGCAAATAAATGACTAGATTATATTGTTTAATAAATTATTACAATTATGATAATGGTCGAGACTAACAATGATTGTTACTATTACAATTTTTATTAGAATTAATATTTGTATATATATTTATTTTGATTGTTTAATTTTACCTGTTCTCCAGGACGCAGGGCTGAGTCTGGTGACCCTAGGCGGCAGGTCACATGTCTGAACAAGGCTAAAGCCAGGAGAACACTCTTTACAGACCCTGGACTGCTTACATTCTAGAGACAAAGACACACATACACACTTGTTATTATTCTTAATCAAATCCAAATTATATATTATATTTGGGGAAAAAAAAAAAAAAAAAAAAAACGGGGTTGTAAAGCATCTAAGTAATCTTGATCAAACTTCAAAATTGTGGCAGAAGGTAGCTTAAAATAGCTCCTTTAAAACTGTAAATTCCAATCTAGCCCCTTCTTTTTAGTATTCTCCCAAGTACCATGTACACCAAACACTTTTGATGCCTTACTTTAATGCTACATGATGGCGGTTTTCTGAAATGACAGGCAACATGATTGACAGTCATCCATATTGTTTTAGTTAGTTTGATGTTCTTCAATCCATGGATTAACAATTCATGGCATCATTGTTTCCCCAAATATTCAACCTATGTCTTGTTCTTTTATGTAGAGTATTATTTTATGTAAGTGGATTATTTTATGTAGTGACCTGCAGGGCAGCTTTAAGTGGATCTTTGTTTGATTCTATCAGTGCTTGCATCACTCCATTTCTGACAGTGCGATACTCCTCACCACAGCACAGGAATCGATCCACCTCCACTGGAATCAACCTCTTCAAACAGAGAACATGCCAAATATAAGGATTATTATTGTGCTCTTCATAATAAATGGAAAGCTCTCGGTTGGGCCACACTTACCTGTAGTCTCAAGAGCTCAGCAGGGAACACCCACTCATAGGGGGCGCTGTTCATCAGGGCCTGGATACAGTCTGACCCTGCCTGCCTGTTAAGCGTTCTGAGTAGGTAGACTCTATACCAGTCATTCTCTGCATACTTAAAGACCGCCTTCACTTCCTCTAACAGTCTTTGCTCCCATTCAGCACATTCTCCTGAAGAAACAGACAACACTAATGCATACTTCAACATCAAATCTAACATTATACAAAAATATTGAACCAGTTCATCATATCGAAAAGAAAAAAAAAAGATTTTTTTCAGCATATCTTAAGGTTTAAAATTTATCTGGCTAAACAAATCACCCAAATGAGGATGTGTTCCCTGTTGAATCTGGTTCCTCTTAAGGTTTTTTTCTTACTGTCATCTCAAGGGGTTTTTTCTTGCCACAGTTCACCCATGCTCACCTTGCTCATCAGGGACAATGTTTGGAATGTTTTTAAGAGAAAAAAAGAAAATTTAATCCCATGGTCACTGTTCCACCTGTTAAGCAGGGTAATGATATTAACATGCTTTGGGCTGTTTAGCTCCTGCTGGAACTGATGCATTGCACAAATTGGCAAGAATAATGAACAAAGAGGACTGCCTAAGAATTGAGTATTCCAATAGGACGATGAAAATTCTGAACACAGCTATACAGCTACACAAGGTACAGGGGTTGGACACTGAAACTGAAACACCTGCTTTTAGACCACAATAGTTCATTAGTATGGCCTCCATTTGCGGCTAATACTTCATCAATTCGTCTTGGGAATGACAGACACAAGTCCTGCACAGTGGCCAGAGGGTTTTTGAGCCATTCTTCTTGCAGAATAGTGGCCAGGTCACTTTGTGATGCTGGTGGAGGAAAACGTTTCCTGACTCGTTCTTCCAAAACACCCCAAAGTGGCTCAACTATATTTAGATCTGGTGACTGTACAGGCCATGGGAGATGTTCAACTTTACTTTCATGTTCATCAAACCACTCTGTCACCAGTCTTGGTGTGTGTATTGGTGCATTATCATCTTGATACACAGCACCACCTTCAGGATACAATGTTTGAACCATTGGGTGCACATGGTCCTCCAGAATGGTTCGGTAGTCCTTGGCAGTGACGCAGTCATCTAACACAAGTATTGGGCCTAGGGAACGCCATGATATTGCAGCCCAAACATCACTGATCCACCCACATGCTTCACTCTGGGCATGCAACAGTCTGGGTGGTACGCTTCTTTGGGGCTTCTCCACACCGTAACTCTCCCGGATGTGGGAAAGACAGTGAAGGTGGACTCATCAGAGAACAATACATGTTTCACATTGTCCACAGCCCAAGATTTTCACTGCTGGCACCATTGAAACCTTTGTTTGGCATTGGTACGAGTGACCAAAGGTTTGGCTATAGCAGCCCGGTCATGTACACTGACCCTATGGAGCTCCCGACAAACAGTTTTGGTGGAAACAGGAGAGTTGAGGTGCACATTTAATTCTGGAGTGAATTGGGCAACCGTGGTTTTATGTTTTTTGGATACAATCTAGGTCAGCACCTGGACATCCCTTTCAGACAGCTTCCTCTTGGGTCCAGAGTTGGGTCCTTCTTAGTGGTATGCTGACATTACCCTGGATACCGTGGCTCTTGATACATCGCTAAGACTTGCTGTCTTGGTCACAGATGCACCAGTGAGACGCACACCAACAGTTTGTCCTCCTTTGAACTCTGATATGTTACCCATAATGTTGTGTGCATTGCAATATTTTAAGCAAAACTGCTAATTAAACCTTCACACTCTGTTCTTACTGGTGGAATGTGCAATCAATGAAGATCGGCCGCCAGGCTGGTCAAATTTAGCCACGAAACCTCCAACACTAAATTGGTCAGTGTTTCAGTTTCATTGTACAACCCCTGTACCTTAAATTTATAATTATAAACTTAAAAATAAATACTTATTGATGTTAGTGCATGTTACAGTAGCTTATGCTAGCTAGCTAGCTTGTCTTAGTGATAAAGTGTAGAAACTGATTGAATGTGACTGTAAAATCCTCCCAGAAATCCTGTAAAATTAGCTTATATCAGCTAGCTGGCTATCATTAGCAGTCACCATTATTAATGTTTGTGAATATGACCTAAAATTAGTCTCAAAAGTTTGCTTTAGTCAGTTTATGGTAAGCCAGCTTGTCATATAACTATGTTAGCCATCGTTGCTAAACTCGTACTAGCACAATTTTGAATTTTGAAAGTTAATTTAAACATTCATTTCAGAAATCCTGTCATGCTATACCTAGGCGGATAGTTTTAGTAATAAATGTCAGAGATATTTATGACTTAAAAACCTCTCAGACATCTGGTTGTTAGCTTGTAGTGCAAAATTATGCCTAGCACTTGACTATAGTTTTCAAAAGCCTCTTATTTTAACTTATGTAAGTTAGCCTCAGAATGAACATTTACAATTATTAGTTCAAATTGCTAGCAGAAATATCATCTAGCTCACTTATGGTACCAGCTAGTCTTAAAGATAAGGATTAAAAAGATTTGTTTATATGATTTTTAAGATTATAAGATTTTTATTTTTTAAATAGTACTAGTAGCAAAATTATTCATATTTCTTAAAACTCCTTTGTCAGGTTATCTTATGTTATCTAGTCAGCTAAGGAAATATGGAGAGGACCTATCTTTCTCCTTCCTATTTATAGAGTTCCACACATCACTTATGAACTCAAGGACACTCTTTATGTGCAAACTGCAGACAGACTCTATTGAAAAATTTCAAACAACTTTATATATAGCGTGATTATTCTGATGAAAAGTCCCAAGGCACAGATTCAAATGAGAAGCATTATCTCATTATATGAGCGAG
Source organism: Clarias buthupogon (assembly GCA_030014345.1). Taxonomy (NCBI): domain Eukaryota; kingdom Metazoa; phylum Chordata; class Actinopteri; order Siluriformes; family Clariidae; genus Clarias; species Clarias buthupogon. The sequence goes on along the minus strand of JAQMYK010000018.1, from coordinate 20,575,399 downwards.
ATCCATGCGTTGCGCCTCCTGAAAAGTCTCGTCTCTCTTGTCCTGGTTTAAAAACCCAAATTAGTCTTGGGTACTCGTTCAATCAAACTGCCATGTCTATTAACGAAGGGTGAGGCGAGGTATAAAATGTTTCATCAGCACTTTTTCAGATCAGGGCTTTAAAAAAGAAACGAGTACGAATGCAAAGAAAGCACACTCTATGTCTGTAATGACTAGTACCAGTCTACTGCACACCCGAGTTTGGATTGAGCTTTTGTCATGGACTCTAATATGGTTCTGGTATTGAATGGCATGTCCTGGATAAGGTTTGTTCCTTTTATAGTCACACTGTTCTTTAAAAAAAAATTTTTTTAATCTTTGTCAGTGTAGCATGGTATAGTTTGTACTGTGGTGCAAACACACAAGCAAGAGCAACATCTGCTGTCCACACACCACGAAGGCACACTGAGCTACGCAATCATGTGGCAAAGTGGCAAAGCAAACTCATTATGCCACATGACCCGTGAGTGCCTGATCTCACAGCACACTAATTAAGTGTAAACACATTACAGTGTCAATTGTTAGTGCAATATCACATTTAAAAACACCTATAATTATTACTATAATGTTCAGTCTTATCATAATATTGAACACAGCAAAAGCTCAACTGTGCAAACTGGCACCTTAATTACATAAACTGTCAAAAGAGGGGGAAAAAAGTTCTACTTAAAAAAAAGAGAGAAGAGAAAAAAGCTCTACTCAAAACTTGCCCAAGTTCTGCTCAACTTTTGTACTTTTTTGTTTTCTTCACCAGAAAAGGTAAACTGACCATGGTTACCTCTTTGAGTAAAGGTTTAAGAGGTACAATGTGTACTGTACTGTATGTAGCTACACATTTAAGGTCCAATATGCCTAAGTTCAAGTTTAAACAATAAACAAGACATTTACAGAAGTTTTTTCTTATCCTGCAAGCGTACAGTTGTGGACAAAAGTATTGGGACAACTTATTCCATGTATTATTAGTTCTTCCTGTGAACATAACTGATGATGTCACTAATTAGTTTAAGTCTATCTGGCGGAAGAGTTGTGCTAATCAGAATCAGCTAGTTTAGTTAATCGATGGAACAAATATGTGGCAGGACTTTTACTTTCTGAAGTCAGGATGTCCACCTCTTGTGGAGAATTTTATTGAATTTCAATTATATTTAGGAATTTAGTGCTATTTAGTCTAACTTAAAGTGAGTTTAATGCCCAATACCCAGAAGGCCTCTGCGAAAGAACCATACCAGAGAGAAACAGGGCCTGTAGGCCAGACACTCAAATTAGGGAAGTAGAAAATCCACAGACCAAGAGGTAGAGATAGATTTAAAACAATAATGTTAACAACAAATAATATAACCTAATATAATATCTAAACTAACAATTTACTAATAATACTTACTAATTTTTATCTTATTTTATATTATAATCCTCCTTTTCTAACCTTAATCAAGTAAAAACTTCTTTGGTTGTGTACTATAGGGGTCTAGAGTGTAAAGTGAAATTCTCTTCTTTACTGTTCAGAGTTTGTATTTTGCATATCTCATGAATGCATTAAACCATGAATGCATTAAACCTACAAGATGACGCATAACTCCAGCATCACAGGCTTTTATATTTTTACAGAGCATTATGTATTCAAGCCAAAAAAAAAGTGTTCTATTCATAGGAATTTTTAGATCGAGTATAAAAAAAAAAGATGGTTGTGTCTATAATTACCAAGCGATTATATATATATGCCATTAAATATGTTTAACATCATATAGGTTAATGATCAAATTATGATTTAAGAATAAAATCATCTTATAAATAAAAATTTTAATGATCAGTATTTTAAATTAGGGAAAAAAATAAAATAAAAACATAATAATAATGAAAATCATTAGAATTATAATTAATTATAATAATTAACAGTGCTTCAATCTAGGTAATTCTCATGTGACCTGTGAACGTCTGTGGCAAATTTCTGTAAAATGAAACGAAGCGAGTGGCATGGATTGAGCGAGTGACACCAGAGGAATGCAGACGTCTTTTTTGACTCGATACCCAGCCGAATCCAGTGGGTTTTGAAGTTTTGAAAGGCATTCATACTATATATTGAATGTTGTATAACAATTTCTTATAGTAATTTTCTTATGAACATTATTGTCATTGTTTTAAAAGTTTGTCAGTGTATTTAAAACATGAATTTCAATTTTGTCTCAATACTTTTGGCCACCACTGTACACTATATCTTTGGACTTATTTTGTAGTTATACAATGTGGAAATTCATTCATTACACAAAATGACCTACAATATTTTAAATAATAATAATAATAATAATAATAATAATAATAAATGTTACCTACCAATAAGAAATGTAACAGTAGTGATTGCATAAGTATTCGCTTCCCCTTACTGTGAAATTTGTTCTGGTGCAACTACTGTAGATTCCTGTACAAACCACACACAGTAATTAGTCAAAGACACTGTGTGGCCAAAGACAAACAAACAAACAAAACAAAAAAAAACAACTCACCATCTGAATTCAACTAAGCAAATATTTACGACCCTTCCATTGGATAATTACTGCAGTGATTAATATGTTTCAGCTGCAACAAGTTATTTAACCCTAACTGATGAAGTGAGGAGCTTCTTATTTCTTAAACAATCATGTCAGAAGACACATCCTGCGGTCGGGGAAAAATCAATAACCTGCTTAAGAAGCGTCAAACTATTGTCCTGCATCAAGCAAAGAAAACAATTAAGGAGATTGCTGAAACTACTAAAATTTACTTAACAATTGTAAAACTCATTATTAAATTTCATCTGTAAGTAAGAAATTTGGTCAGAAAAACATACTGAATAATTGTGATGGGAGATCATTTAAACACTTAGTGAAATCAAATCAGAATCAAATCGTAAAAAAAATTAAAAAGAAAAAACGGTAGAACTCATGGCTATGTTTAATAGTTAAAGTAAGAGCATTTCTAACATACGGTACGAAGAGAACTCAAGGGATTGGGAATAAACTGCTGTGTGTCCATAAAAAAATCACCTATCAGTGAAGCTAACACACACAAGCATAAACAATGGACTGTGAAGCAATGGAAAAAGGTCATGTAGTCTGTTGAGTCCAGATTTACCCTGTCCCAGAGCGATGGGTGCATCAAGGTGAGAAGAGAGGCAGATAAAGTGATGCACCCATCATGCCCAGTGCCTACTATACTATACAAGCCTGTGGGGGCAGAGCTGGGGTTACTTCTATTGGTCAGATCTAGGTTCAACAACCATAGGTGGCCAAAAAAATGGGGTCATCTGATGACCTGAAAGTACTGAATGACCGGGTTTTTCCCGTCAATGGATTTTTTTACTTTCCTGATGGCACGGCCATATTCCAAGATGACGATGCCAGGATTCATCGGCCTCAAATTATAAAAGAGGATCATGAGGGATCATGAGTCCACAGAGTCCATCCCTTAACCTCATTGAAAATCTTTGGGATGTGCTGGAAAAGGCTTTACACATCAGTCTGACTAATGTGACTCTGGACAGAGACTTGTTGTGACATTGCATAACAATGCTACGGCTGCAATCAATGCATAAGGCGGTCCGATGAAGTATTAGAGTGTGTAACTTCTTTTTGCAGTTGACCTGTGTCACATGACCTTAACTTAATAAATATATCTGTTCCCAGAGGAACCTTGAGTTTGTTGGAGAACATACATACATACCTAAATAATCTAAATAGTCCACATTAAAAAACGTTTGAAAAGTTTTCACCTTACTCGAAATAAAGTCATTAGTTTCCCAAACAGCTGATGATAAATTTAAAAAAAGGTTCCTTTAAACAGTTCTTTAGTTTGTCCACCTGCAGACCCCAGAACAGAGGGGTTTTTTTTTTCTTTCCTCGGATGCCTTTTGAAAACTAAAAACACTTCAGGAACCCTTTTTTCTGAAAGTGTGTAGAAATGTGTGTCACATCACAAAATCCTGAAGCAGACATGTAAAATGTGGAAACACTGTGACCCTTGTAATACAACGTTCATCTCACAATCACAAAGGGCTTTATTTAAAAAAAAAAACATTTGCTGACTTCATTTTATTGCCACATAACGTTGCTGAGTCTCGACCTGAGCGACTGAAGTAACCCCAGATCATAACACTGTCTCCAGAGGCTCGTACAGTGGATACTTTGCATGATGGGTGCATCGCTTCACGTGCTTCCCTTCTTTCCCTGACACGCCCATCACTCAATCTGGACTCATCAGATCACATGACCTTTTTTCCATCACTCCAAAGTCGAATCTCTAAGCTCCCTAGCAAACTGAAGTCTTTTTTCTGATGAGTCTCAGTAACAAGTGGCTTTCTTATGGACACACAGCTGTTTAGTCCTAATCTTATGAAACCTTCTCATCACATTGTGTGCGTGTGTGTGTGTGTGTGTGTGTGTATGGAAATGCTCTTACTTTCACTAAAAAACATAGCTCTGGTTTTTACAGCTGACTTTTTACCACGTAACTTCCCCAAGTCTTTAAGTGATCTCCATTCCATGTTTTTTTCTGACCACATTTTTTCCACAAAGCTGACAGTTATTAAGTAGTTAATAGTGTGTTTAAGGGTCCTTAACCCAGTTTCAGTAATTTCAAATTTCCTGAGTATTGTTTGCTTGATGCAGCCCAATAAGTTGAAAGCCAACAAAAAGTGTTAATCATGTATTAGTAGTTTAACCTTACTTGATCAAAAGGGTTATACATTTTAGTGCCATACTGTACATTTTATCATAATACTATAGGGGTTCAGAGTGTAGGGTGAAATTCTCTTTACTTTTCAGAGTTTGTATTTTGCATATCTCATGAATGCATTAAACCTACAAGATGACGCATAACTCCAGCATCACAGACATTTATATTTTTACAGACCATTATGTATTCAAGCCAAAAAAAAAACTTCTATTCATAGGAATTTTCAGAACGAGAAAAAAATGTTGGATAGGTTCAGGAAGTTTTGTAAGTAGATGTTTTGCTTCTGCTGCTTTTTTTTTCCTCCTATGATGCTGTATTCAAAGGTCATTGTATGTACTGTATGCATATGGAATATACAGAAAGAAAGAAAGAAAGAGAAACAGAGAGAGAGAGTTTGTAAGAAAAAAGCATGACTTTGATAAAACATCTGTCCCATTTGAATGCTCATGAGTGGTCACTCGGCTAATAATAGAGCCACACTACACCACAAACACCAGTGCGATGCACGAACACACGTGCCTGACCAAACAGCACTAAATCTTGTCCTGTGCAGAGCTGCAGTGAAGCAAACAGGTCGCCCCCACCTGAAGTCAACGTACAATTAAGTTGGCTGTTTAACAAAAAAAAAAAGGATAAACAAAAAAAGATGTGTAGCTCAGCAAAAGCACAGCAGCCCTAATGAACTGAAGGAGAAGATGGAAACAGCGCAAGGCTAGCCCGAACACGAGCGCAGGACAAACGAGCGCAGAGATTTCTGGTGAAAAAATGGTCACGTGTGACCTTTACATGTCCTGTCATCTGTCTTCACGGCACACTGCAAATATATGGCGTGTGCTTTTTAACCCCTTCAGCTCCAGCATGTACTGTATATATTTTTTCCATCTGAAACGACATACTGTGATTTTAAAGCATATTATAAAACAAATGCAAAGTTTTTGCTGTACTTTTGTAAACGTTGATATACAAAGTAATATATGTTTTTAAAAGTGCCAAATAATTAATTAGTTAGGAATTAGTCTTTCCTTTACTGTTGGAATAAAGAGTGCTAAACTGGATCTTTTCCTTTTGTTAAGTGACGTCCTTAATTTCTGCACCTTTAACATGTTCAAGTTTCAGAAAGTGTTAAAGTTTTACACTATAGTACATGCACATTCCTAAGTAAAAGATACAGTATGTACTAAAGGTACAAACTGTTTGTTAGTCAAAAAGAAAAGATATGTACTGTACAGTAAGTATACATCGCCAGAATTATCCAACTTGAATGGAAATATATGAAGATACACAAAGAGCAAAAATTAGGTGATCAAAATTAGCACATCAAGCAAGACTAGTAGCGACTACAGTGTATTCTAGATATGGTCAAAAGTATGTGGACACCTGACCATTACATCCATATGTGGTTCTTCCTCAAATAACAAAAGTCGTCTAAAGTGTCTCTGCCTCCTGTAACATTCCCATTTTGCTTCGCTGGAACTATGAGGCCCAAACCCTTATCCAGATTGACGATGTTCCTGTGAGATCCATAAAGCGAGCTCCGTGATGACATTGTGTGTGAAGTTAAGGAAAATTGAGGTTGAAGAATCTAAATGTCCTGCACAGAGCCCTGACTGAACTCAAACCCACTGAACCATCATCTTTGGAATGAACTGGAACTGGAGCCTCTTGGACATTCTGACATTAGCGCCTTAGCTGAATGAACACAAATCCACACAGCCACGGAAACACCAACATCTAGTGGAAAACCTTCCCAGAAGAGTGCAGTGCATTATAAAAGCAAAATGACAATAGATGTGGTGTCATCTCAGGGAGATGAGATATCAAAGACATATGTGTGTGATGGATGGTAAAACATGCATATACATTTGGCTGTATAGTACACTGATCCACCTGACTAATATTGAGTAGGTCCCCTCTTTTGCCACCATTTCTATTGGAACCAGCATTAACCTGTTCAACAATTTCAATTCCAGCAGCTCTTCTACTGGATCGGACTAAACATGCCAGCCCTCACTCCCTATACAGTATGCATTAGTGGTCCATGACTCTGACGCTGGTTTGCCGGTTTTCCTTCCTTAGGTCACTTTTGGCAGCTCCTGACCACTGCAGACCGGGAACATGCCAAAAGTGCTGCAGTTTTGGAGTAGCTCTGACCCATCACAATTTGGTGCTTGTCACAGCAGCTACAGTTACAACATCTTGTTACAACGACACCAGGAAGTGTGTGGGATATATTAGGCGAACATTTTGTCCCTGAAGTTGATGTGTTGAAATCAGAAAAAAATGGCCAAAAATGGCCAAATTGTGGCAGCTAGAGGACAGGTCAGAGGTCAGAGCAACTCGAAAACTGCAGCTCTTGTGGAATGTTCCCAGTCTGCAGTGGCCAGGACCTGCAAAAAAGTGCTCCAAGGAAGAAAATACACTGAACTGGCAACAGGGTTATGGGCTTCCAAGGCTCAGGAAGTGTGGAGTGAAGGCTGACCCGTGTAGGCTGATCCTATAGAAGAGCAACCGTAGCTCAAATTGATGAACAGGTTCCTGTGGAAAGGAATCAGAACACACAGCGCATCACTGTTTTTGTAGCAATGGTGGAATCTACTCAGTATTAGACAGGTGGTCATAATGTTAAGGCTGGTTGGTGTAGACATATTTTACATTTTGAGCTTGTATTACTGTACATGAAACAAAAGTTAGCACATGTGATGCTCTATTTAGAGAACACAGGATTGAACCTGAGCAATAGGGGCAAGGGTAGCTCAGTGGTTAAGGTGTTGACCTACTGATCGAAAGGTCCCAGGTTCAAACACCAGCAGCCCTAGCACTTAAGCAAGGCCCTTAACTCTCAACTGCTCAGATGTATAATGATAAGACACTCCGGATAAGGCCATAATATGATAAGTCACTCTGGATAAGTCACTCTGGATAAGGGCATCTGTCAAATGCTGTAAATGTAAATATCATAGCCATGCCATCTACAGCTTATACAGAAAAAGTGTGGAACTGCCCCATGTCTGAAAAGGTGCTGACGGCATGGTGGTGTAGGTTCAATACCCACCTCCAGGTCTGTGTACCTGGAGTTTGCATAATCTCCCCATGCTTGGTGGGTTTCCTCACACAGACCAAAGACATGCACGTTAGGCTAAGTGGCGTTCCCAAATTGCACATAGTGAGTGTGTGCGATGGATTGGCACCCTATCCAAGGCGTACCCTGCCTTATGCACTAAGTCTCCTGGGATAGGCTCCATGTCCCCAGCGACTCTGTATACAGGATAAAGCGGTATAGACAATGAGTGAGTAAAAAGGTGCCCTAGTCCAAACTGGAAAGAGTTATGTGGTGTTACTGGTATGTTCCTGCAGTGTGCATTATTTATACCCTCATTTCAGTGCATCCCAGGATTGTAGGATGTAGGACGCAGGATGACTGCACTGTCCAAACTCAGTGCATTACACAGACAAGGTGCACAGTTTGAGGCACAGGATGCGGCGCGCTGGAACAAGTTGCTGTCCGAGGTGCTGAATCACGTGAAGAAGTTGCCCGTCCTGCAGGGACACCAGAGCCCGATTTAGAAAGCTCATCTCACCTTAAAATAATCTCCAGGACGCAGTCTGGCTGAGGTGGCCCCGCGGGCTGCATCTGCCCCGCGTTTTTATTGTTATTATCTCATTATTATTACTATTATTATTATTATTATTGCACTCTGCCATGCTTGCTTTGTTCCCTGGCAATAATAAAGAAACGAAACGTCCTTGACATGGAGACAGAGGAGGATGGGGTGAACCAAAAGAAAAGAAAAGAAAAAAGATTAAAGCAGTGATTTTTTTTTCCCTGCTAAAACTGCGACTTTGTAGATGAATGATGAAAGGATGGCATGAGCGGAAGTGAAGAACTCGCGCGCGCCGAGAACAGCACTGTGCAGTACCGCAGGATTTGGCGCGCCGCGCGCGGTCATGAAGGAGCAGCGCGTGTACGGCGTGCATAGTTACATTGTATATAACATGTAGCCTGGCGCTAACAGAAAGAGAGAGAGAGAGAGGAAGAGAGAGAGAGTTGTGTGTGTGTGTGTGTGTGTGTGTCTCACCGCTGCTGGTGGTCGTGTTCGCCTCCGATCTCTCTCCGCAGAGACACTGCAGCATATGCGCTCCTTTCTTCAGGAATCGCCCCAGAATCCTCATTTGACTCGAGCTTGTGCGGTTTTGCTTCTTATGTCAGCTACCTCAAAAACAAACCCGATTCAAAGAGCCACTAACTAAAAAAAAAAAAAAATCAAAATAATAAAAACAAATCATAAATAAATAAATCACGCGTCCTGGCTTCAGCGCCTGAACCAAAGCGTCCCCGACCGAGACATCCTGACTGAGTGCATCCGTTTTTTTTTTTTTTTTTTTTTTTACCCCCCTCTCTCTTTCTTTCCTGCCCCCCAGTGCGGGTCACTTGCCCTTTAGCTTAGCGGGAGTCAGCTCCAGCTCCAGCCCCCAGGGCTAACCCGGTGCCCCTAACCATCATATAACCATCATCACCGCGTCCCCTCTGTCACCATCAGGCGGGAAAACCAGCAGCTCCGGTGTGCGTTAAGCCGCAGGGCCGAGAGCCAAATGCAGCCGGTGCATGTGGGAGATACGAGAGGGTTTGGATTTATATATATAAAAAAAAATAAAAAAGCCAGTTATTTCGTGTCGGTATGTAAGCGGAAGAGAGAGAGAGAGAGAGAGAGACAGAGAGAGAGAGAGAGAGAAGGTGTAAGACGTGTAGCGTTACGTCAGATGCAGGCGGCGTTTAAAGACAAAGCACAAACTCCAGATCTCCACAGCATGATGTGAGTCTTCTGTGAGTTTTATAGGCCTGTTACTCACATTTTATAGGATTCCTTTTTTTTTTTTTTTTTAAACA
>JAQMYK010000018.1:20538652-20548775 GCA_030014345.1 Clarias buthupogon | reverse complement strand
AGCCGTTATGAAGCTTTACAGAGCAGAAGTAGCAGATATACATCTCAATATCAACTGTTCAAAGGAGATTATTGTGGTTTTTTTTTTATAGTGTAGAGAGAGATATACTGTAATTCAGGAAAGACCATGGATTTAGAGGGTGTGTCCAAACTTTTGACTGGTAGCGTATGTATTATTTTAGGTGATCCAACATAACCACAATTACAATGTCCTTCTATGATGTCATCAACGACATGTATTTTGGTTTTTGGATATGTCAGGTAGAATAAAAGTTATAATTACTTTTATAAAGGGTACATTTTACCACCACAGGAATATGGGAATGATGTCGCAAAGATTTTTTACTTTTAAAATGAGCAGATTATTATTATTGGTTTTATTAGTAGTATTATTATTATTGGTCATAGAAACAATAGAAAACAACAATAAAATCACGAGACTTTTTTTTTGCTCAGTCATGTTTGTACGATTGGTTCTAAACATATTGAATATCATGTTTCAATATTGAGTTGTAATTTAAATATAATCTCTTCGCTTGGTTCCTCTTCCGATACACAATTGCTCGCAGGTTCCCTACAGAGCGATGGCTTCCTGCTACTGTACATGCTCATCAATGCTGATAATCTGCAAGTCGGTTTGAAGGAGGAACACAATAAAAGGTGTTATCCAGCAGCCTCATCGATCAACGTCAGGAATAGCAGAGGCAGCAGTGTGCAGTATACGGCGGCCGGAATAACGGGCTTGCGTTACACCGGCGGTTCGAGAAAAGAACCAAACACCGCTATAAGATGGCTTTGTGCTGAAAGTAAACGTCCGAGGCCGTTCTCAATGTAAAGATACACCGGAGAGGATTTTGAAGCAACCTCGGGTGACTCGTTAAAGGAACAAAAGAACAATTGTGTTTACAAGGTCCTGACCAGCACTTGTGGTTCTGTGCAGCAAAAGACGGAGATTATTTTCCTGTTCCTGTATTTATTTTATATTAATTCAGGGGTCAGAGATTCACATTTCGCCCTCTAAGTATTGAATTATAGAACCATTAAAATAGTATTTGAATATAGATGCTTAAATTTTAAAGAGAATGAAGATTTCAAGACAACTGTAGATGTTGCTTTTACGGTTCGTAATATGTGTGTTTGTGCCCATTTTTCGGACATAATGGGGACCGAATGTCCCCACAAGGATAGAACTTGTTTGCAATCTGATAGGTTTGACCTTCTGGGGACATTTGCCTGGTCTGCATGAGAAGACCTGCTTTTTACAGACTTCCAGATTTTATCTATGAGCTAAGAGTGTTTCTTTTAGCTACTGAGAAGGTTAAGATAAGAGAAGCATGAAATACTGCTCTGTTAATAATTATGATGTCAATGCAAGGTCCTCACAAGCATAATAAGACAAATATGTGTGTGTCCATGCGTCTGTATGTGTGAATAAAGCAGTATTATAGTCCAGAAGTCAGCAATATGTCATCACAAAAGATGCTGATTCAGCAAGTGTACGGAACACACAGGGTGTTTGGTTAAAACAATACTACGGTGTCATGAAATCTCTCGCGGATATACTGTAAATGTGTGTGTGCGTATGAGATAGAGAAAGAAAGAATACAAAGCATTTGCATTATTTTATGCCCCAGTAAGCAGGTTTTATTACCTTTCCAGATTTGCACACCGATGCACAGTGAAACCTACGCAAAAATCAAAAATCTCCTCCCAAAAAACAAACAAAAAAAAACAGCACATTCTAATATTTAGTTCGATGACAAGCACATGAGTAAGTGACCTCGATAAAATGAGAGATATTAATAAATAAACGATAAAGATGCGAAAATTATTCCAAATGACCCAGAATTAAAAACAGAGTTGAGGATAAAAGTGTTAAGATGCTTGGTCCCATAATAATGCATCAATGTTAATTCTAATGCTCTTTCTTTTTCTTTTACAGGTGAATATTAACAGGAAATATATTTAAAGGTGGTTAAAAAAGCTACATTGCAAATTCTATTGTTAATTGTGTTACTATAGTGTAAGGGCGTCTTGGACTATAGGGCTGGACTAGTTTCCGTCACTAGGTGTCATTCAAATGTTGCAAGCAGTAGCGGCTCGTCCGTAGGAGAAGGTCGGGGCAAAGCCAACAAATATTAATCTCAAATGTTAAGTCTTAGTTTTATATACTTGATACTTATAAAATTCATTGAATCAGTTCTTTTGAGTGAGCAACATTTTAAAAGAGCCATTTGGCTCCGTTTAGTTATTGTCCCTAGTGGTCATAATGGGAACTGCAACAAACGCTAAGAGTGGCCCATTGAGGAAAGACTCACGCTGCCCCATGTAGCAGTCAGGCCAGTTAAAGACAGCATTGCCAGATTTACGCAAGCATTGACGGGACAGTTAAAGATGGGGTTGCCAGTTTAGAGCAAACATAGACATGTCAGTTAAAGACAGCGTTGCCAGGTTTGCACAAAAACATATATAAACGCTTGTTAAAAGACAGAGTTTCCACATTTGCGCAAAAATTAACAGGACAGTTAAAAAGTGCGTTGCCAGATTTATGTTAAAACTACTTGAAAAGAAAAAGACAGGGTTGCGGGGTGATGGGACTAGAAAATAGGGTTTAAACTGAAAGGAAGATGAGGGACATCAAGACCAGCAGGTGGCGGTAATGCAACATAGTGGACACCAACCACCAGTAAACACGAAGAAGACGACGACTGGTTGCCAGATTTGTCTTTGCAAAATAAGCTGGTCAGTTAAAGACAGGGTGGCCAGAATGGAGCAAATATTGACAGAGCAGTTAAAGAAGGTTGCCAGGACTGCTCAAAACAGCCAGGAGAGATAAAGATTGGGTTTTCAGGTGGAAAAAATAAAACAGCCAGGATGATTAGCCAGGATAATTAAGGGCAGGGTTGCCAGAATTGGGTAAAAATAGAAAAGCTAAAGGCAGGGTTGCCAGGTTTGTGCGAAAATAGACAAGACAGTTAAATGCAGGGTTGCCAAGGTTTGCTTAAAAACAGCCAGGACAGGTAAAGACAGGGTTGCCAGGTTTTTAAAAATATTATATATTGCAAAGATTGTAAAACTGAGAGGGGAATGTTGGTGAGAATAATGATCGTACATCAGAAACGTGTTTGCAGTCACGCTGGTGATCTTGTTTCATCATGCAAAGGCTGAGAACCGTCAATGCTTCAGCGTTGCTTTCAGAGATTTTGTGTTGTTGTTTTTTTTTATGTTGGGTTTGAAAGTTTGCTGAAAGACACTAAAAGTAGGCAACTAGGCAGTATGCTGAATGACGATGCCTTATTAACTCTTAATTGCAAATTAGGGGGTTACTCTTACAATTCACTAGATAGTCTATAGCAAATCAAATGTGACAGCATTTTGTTCAAGTCTATATTTTTAATGATGCTTTACCCCTCCAACACCCATCATCACGAGCCGCTGCAGGTTGCCAGAAAGTGCAGGTCCTAGTCGATTTTGTGCAAAATTAAAAGATATTTTGTTCACAACATCAAAAGAAAACACATTCATATACAGTGGTTTGTGATACAATACTGGCGAACTAGAATTAGAATTCTCTTGGAGCTCTGTCGTAGTCCAGATGTCCTCTTCGAATCGCCCTCTTTTGGATGAACGATGCATTTCTTTAGGAATGATGCATGTTTTGATTGATTACAATGATTAATCAAAGTCACTGGTGGCAATTTCAAAAAGTGAAATGATTTTGTTTTAATGAAATTTCTGACATTTTTGATAGCAGCGATGCTTGGAGATCTTAAACAGCAGACAAATATTAAAGTTGCATTCTTTTGACTGGAAAAAGAAAAACAGATACAGCTTGTACAAAAGCCTTTTGCTGTAATTGTACTTTTCATTAATTGCACTTAAAGATGTATTCTGAGTGTTCTCCATTAGCCAGATATAAAAAAAACATTTTTGGCCTTTTTGGACGTACTATCATTTCGAAACGAGATATTATTATTTTTTTGGATATTGTTCAATCATCCATTAAAGAAACACAAAGATTGAACATGATAGAAAGCATATGAAAGACTAGCCAGGAAACACAGGAAATAGTTTTGTTATTCGGTATTCGTTAGTCCCTAGATGCTGCAGCAATTTCTTGCCTGAATATGGCAAAAAAAAAAAAAAAAAAAAAGTTTCATATACAATGCAGTAGGCTGTGCACAGCACTTTTGCATGTCCGAGTACACCTCAGAAAAAAATTACTAAGAGAAGGCGTTAGGATGCTGCTTAGACCCCAGTTTCAGTCCACATTCCTCCCAGAGAACATTCTCCACTACCACACCGGACAGAAGATCTCTGTGCGAATCCACTGGTAGCACATAAGAGTTCCCTGGTTCTTAAAAGAACTTATCATCGATGCGGAAGTGTGGTCTTGAGACATCATCTGGGTTGATGAACACCGAGATGGACTTGCCTGGGTTCTCTGTGACCAGCTGCTGGAGTTTTTTGGCTAGCCGGTCGTCGGGTTGTTGGTGCTCAGAAGAAGTGGTGTCGTTCTGCGGGGAAGGCAGGCCGGAGGAACTCCCACGCCTCTGCATTTCTTGCGTCAAGCGGTTGGCACTCTTGGCTTGCTCGATAGTCGCGCGAAGGTGTTCAGCTGGGTCGGAGCGCACCAGGGCAAGTTTGCGGGCGTGAAACATCGCTGTCTCGTCGCACAGGTGCTCCAGCATGTTGCACTGCGGGATGAAATAATTGGGGCAGCTTTTGTTGACGAGGCAGTGCTGCAGGTCGTCGATGAGACCCAGCAAAAAGTGGGCCGCAAAGTCTTCTTGCGCCAAGTAGTTTGCTGGAAGGCGGTCACAGGCCCATAGCATTATGCTGCGCAAGTGGTAGGGGCCAACAGCCATGGGCTGAGCGAGCATCTTCACAATAATAGCCTTACACGCTTGGTATGCTTGCATTAAGCCTGGTGAGATACACTTCTTTAGCTGAACCTCACTCCGGGCGAAGGATAACCGCCATTCGTTTTCCCTACGACCTGAAACCGAGCAAGCTGGAAGCAAGTAGAAACCACTTATGACCTCCTCCTCTGTGATCTTACCGTCCCAAAAGTGGTTTTCCATCAACCAGCTTTGAGCAACCGCAGGCCACCCTTTGAATGACACCACTGGTACAATGTCATAAAGCATTCGGCTGCTGCCCACCCCGAGGATCATCGAGAGAAGCGTGCTGTGACGCTCCACCCGTTCCACCCTCGGCATCCCCCGCTGCGGCTTGCGCTGCACCTCGGCCAGCACCAGCGCCACCGCTTCCTGAAACCAGTCAGCCACCAGCGTGGGTGAGAAGAAGTAGTTAGTGGTGCCGTTTATGTGGTCCGCCATCATGCAGCAGTCCCTCCAGCGCGTAATGGTGCCTTCGTCGAATAACCGCAGGCTGAGCCAGGAGTGACCCAGTGCCGAGTGCCGCATGTCCAGCGTGACGGGCTGGTTGCGGTCATGCAGCTTCAGCGCAGGGACGAGCAAAGTGAAGGCCATGTCATAATCTGAGCCACGGTTATACGCCCCCAGTTCATCCAGATCCATGTCTACAACGCCGTCGCGAACTCCACCCGACAAAAGCAGGTACTCGTTAGCAACCGGCAACTTCTGGTCAAGCTTCTGCACCATGCCTGGGAGTGGTTTTGATAGGGGAAGAGAAACAACAAGAATTTTAAAGTTAACAAGGTTGTACTTCAACGAAAAACCCTGCACAGTTTCAAATACACTAGGGACGGGAATCAACAGTCACCACCTGATACGATATTATCACGATACCTCGCTGCTGATTCGACTAAAATTGCGATTCTATCCAAGACCCCCATTCGATATTACATTTCTGATGTTTCATTTTTTTGAGACCAAATCGCTCAGAGTTTGGAGAAAAAGACACGTCATAGTCTTTTTTTGGGGTGGGTGTTCCGGATTTTCCCCAGATTTTCTCCCCAATTTGCTCGTATCCAATTCCTCCCCGTCACTAGGTCTCTCCCACCACGTGACGCCAGCCGAGCTGCGTGAGCGAGCATCTTTTTCGAAATGCTTGCTTACGCACCGCTTGGGGTGGCGCAACACACTCGGAGGACAGCGCTATCCGCTCCCTGCGCTTGCGTGATTGATGAGCTCGGCCAATCAGCTCTCTAGAGACCTATGGCTGCGAGAGGTTACAGCATCACCCAGGAAGCAAAGGGCGAGCACTTTACCACTGCAGCACTCGGAGGCCCTGGTCAGAGGATTTTAACCCGCAAGATGTTTGATAATATAACGCCACAAAAATGCATTTCTGTTGCGCCCCTCGAAAGCTTCTGCGTTCGGTACAGAACCGTTTATACTGTATATCTGAGGCTGATCACCGGTCACGGCCAATCAATCAAACTGAAAACCAGCCAATTCTGGTCACTGACCGATCGACCGCTTCATCTTTATTATAAATGTAAAAACAGTTTTAAAAAATATCTATTTTGGAGGCAGAGTGCCGATACGTGAATCACAACTGAATCGATTTTTTTCCCCCACCCCATCTCTAATATATACTTATTAATCCAACCATATACACTGCGAGTTCTACCACCATGCTGCATAAAGCATCTGTTTCCCAGAGAATCAATACAAGGACCTGAAAGAGAACACCAATGCCGGGAAAATGCAGCCAATCGATACGGAAGGAACCTATAGTCCTCTACGGTTGTCTGCCAAGAAAAGGGCGTGGATCCAAGCATGTACAGCATTGATAAGTGTACACTAGATCACTAGATGCTTATTGATGAATAGAGTTATTTGTACACACAAATGTAAATGTAGAGTTTAACATAATTACACGCGCCTAAGGGACCTTTGTTCACGTTCATCCTGAACGGCTTTCAAACCCCTGCACTCGGCAGGACATACTCCATAGGGACGGATTCGAATATCAGAGGAGACTTTTTGCGAGACAAAGACCTTGGAGTTCACTAACAGTGATACAGTCTATTAAAAGACGACGTATTCTATTACTAGAGTCCTTTTCCATTTCTGATCTCCGTCCTTTAACTTTCACATCAGTGTGCGAGAAGAAAACTAATTGGCAGGTAACGTAATGTCTAGTGGACTATACATGATGTAAAAATCTTAGCATCCAAGGCTCACATGATGGAGTGCATCTGGTACACATGGCGGTGGGGGGAACGGGGGGTTGGGGTAAGGAATGAGGGGTTTTATGTACCATGATTGTTTTGTGTGACTCCAAAATTTATTTCTTTAAATTCATTTTTCATTTATATATTGTATGTTTGCATTTGAGAGGATAAAATGCTGCAGTTCCTCTATAATCCTGCAGGTGGTGCATTACTGTATTTGTTTAAAATTGTAACAAAATCTAAAAAAAAAAAAAATTTAATTTTTGTATCGGATATTTATGAAATCGTGATATTTTGACGGAATTAGCACGTAGGTGTCATGATAATATCGTATTGTTGCTCCGCTGCGATTCGTCGTCCACTGGACCACAAACTAACATGAGAGTCTGATTACCTTTAGGCATTTGGCCGACGCTCTTATCCGGAGCATCCCTAAATTTTTATCTCCTTACACAGCCTCGCTCAAGAGCCCGACAGTGGCGACTTGCTTCTACCACTCGCGACTAGCCACCCCTGACTAATGATTAGTTATTGTATGTCTGTGAAATAAGTTCATCACATTGGTGTTAGAAGGCTAATCTAAGAATGAAGATAATGAATGGAAGCAGCTACGACTCCCTCTCTGGTCTCTCTGGGACAAAGACAGCAGTGCTGCATCCGCTACACTACAGCGCCGCTCCGAGTGCTTTATAATCTCATCGATCCATGCGGTACGTTAAAAGATTTACGGATTTAATGTCTGGAATAAAGTAAAGTGTTTTCCATTGGCCCGGACCTTACAGTCAGACCTTCACACTCGGAACCTGAGATTCGATAAGATAACAAGCTACAACATCCTTAAGGGACGGTCTGGCCTTTAGCAGAGCTCTCAGCTCTCGAAGAATGCCAAAGGTTTACAACCTGCCTTTCAGTCAAAACCTTTCCACGGGGAGGGGAGAGAAAATCCCGGCAGCATTCCTGCCCCTGCTGATCCTCTTTCAAAGTCTTTTTCTCGCCAAAGTGTTTTAAAAATGTCACTTTTGTTCGCCGTCTTTGATTTAAATGCGCCTCCACCCAATCAGGGCGCCAGTCGTACGAATCGAGCCGTGCAGAATGCTCGAGATTGAGAGCGTGGGAACATTGTCCTTCTGTGAGTGTGTGTGTGTGTGTGTGTGTGAGTGTATATGAAAGAATGTGAAAGAAAGAGGGAGCTGTAGATCACTCGTGCATCAGAGGACATGAGGTTCCCACAGATGGCTCCGTGCTGTCACGCTCCCTCCTGCCTGGGCCCGAGACCAAAACAACATGGCAACACAGGCCTATTGAGTTGCCGCTGAAAATAGCCGTAGCGGTAAAGTGAAGGTGTCAATAGTCAGTCCTAGAGTATGCGTCTGGAACGTCGAGGACCGCCGCTCGTCCTGGTAAACAGCTTTAGCATGAGACCTGAAGACACGTCCCTCCAAAGTCGCAGGTTGTTCGGCCTTGAGCTTTGAGGGAGTTTTACAGAAGGAGATCTACAAACCCTGGCGCCCGGATCATAAACGTTTCGGAGCTGGCAGGGCGGAACGTCTTTTTTTTATTAATAAGACTAAGATTACGCAATTAATGGATGCTGCATAAATTAAAAATAAAAAAGGCTATATAATAATAACTTTATTAATAATAATAATAATTTTTCCTGATGCTATTAATGATGCACAACTACTTCCAAAAAAACAAAAACAAAATCGCATTATGACCCAGCACAACTATTAAATCGCAAAAACCTGCAATTTATTACAGGTAATTAAACATAGCTAGGTTATTTATATAAAATTTGTCAATAATTCAAGTATTTGTTTAGGTTTTTAAATCATTTTAATTTGATACATAAATACCAGCGATCTTAATGAAATCATTTGTCAAATTATTTGGAGTTAGCCTAAATAAATATTTCTGAAAACAAAACGTACATTAATAATTAAAAACCATGTTTTATTTTTGTTTTGTTTTTATCAAATCGTTTAACCCTAGTTGCTAGAAAACATTCAAAGATAGAAAGTTAATTAAAGAAATTTCTTTTAGTTATTTAATAATAATTTTTGAAAACTCAAATACTAAATAATTTAGTGCAAGTGATCACCCTGTACTTCTGTACAGACATCAGTCTTGAATCGATATCAGGAAATGGGCTGATAGAACTTTAATATTGGTACATGGCCATGCTGTAGGTATCTGCAATATACAGTATAGAGACGGGAGGACAAATCATTAATGTATCATAAAAAATTTTAAGAAACGTTTAGATTTTGAGGCGGTAAAATGTTGCTGTTCCTCTATAATCCTGCGGGTGGCGCACTCTAAACGGTTCAAACAGCACAGCATTATTTGCAGAGTTTGTTTAGAATTCTAACAAAATCTGAACAAAATTATATCCAATCACGATATTTATAAAATCGTGATACTCGCAATACAAATCGAATTGGCGTCTGAGTATCATGATAACCTCGTATCAGTTCGCCCCTGGTGATTCCCCGTCCCTATTAATATCATCTATTGACAAGATGTTAATCATTACAAAGTCAGATCTCTAACACAGCATGTAACAGGTCGCCTGTAAAGCAGGCAACAAAATTATTATGACCAAATATCTTCATATGACCTTTTTCTTTTGTTTTGCATTTCAACATTTTATAGCCAAACACAATTTCCGTTCCCAACCAACCCTGCATTAAAAATTCACCTTTGTCCCTTTTACACGAGCAATAAACCACCCAGTCCAATCTTAATCTCAATCTCAATCCCCAAAAGCTGTCACGGGTCGCGTCCCAAATGACACAATGTTCTGCGAAACACTACACGCTGTACTGCTTCACGTAATATTTAGTGGCGTTGCACACGATTTGAGACGCAGCCTTAGTCATGGAGCTGCTCTTGGAGCGACAGTAAATCACACACACATGTCTCACACCAACCCTGGGATCCTGCTGTCAGTGGGTTTTAAAAATCTGGTTTTATAATCTGTGCACTGCAAATAAATGTTTGAGTAATATATCAA
>JAQMYK010000018.1:20520168-20537278 GCA_030014345.1 Clarias buthupogon | reverse complement strand
ATGAGGCACCGAAATTCGCGTTCTGTTTCGGTCCGGTACATACCGGTTCTATAGGTACCGGTTCCGTATTGGCACCGTTTTTCGGTACCCAACCCTAGTCACACCCACACACACCCTTATAAACTATATACTGTATAAGGTTTTGTCTGTACATTATTCAGAAGTCTGTCAGTGATACAGATACAGTCTCCCAATTTTTCCTGTCTGTCTCTCTTCATTTACTGAAATTTTTTGCAGTACTCAGATCTCTGCCTGAAGTTTAACCTGCACCATAAGTGAAATCAAAATGTTGAGTAAAAGCGATTTTATGAACAGTTGTGTATCGGATTTAATAATCTACTTTAAAATAAGCTACTAATGCGAAAAACAAACACCTGCACCAATAGATATTAATTAGAAAAAGCTAAACTGAATATTTTTACTGGGATTAGTTCATATTTTTACTTTTGCTGAAATACCAGCGCTGATGAGGTACTGTATAAGTGAATTTTTAAAGCGAAACGTCATCTTTATTTGATCTACTTTTTCCATTTCTCGTCTGTGATTCGCTGTCCGATTGCTGGTGACAATGAAAGAAGTACAACGTAGGGAGAGGAAACTTAGTGTAAACAATTAACCCTGATAAATAATAAATAAAGCATATAAGTCACAAGTAATAATATTTTATTTTTTTATAAGCAAAATTAATAATACTAATAAGTGAAATGCAGTGCAACCTTTGATGTGCAAATGTATTTAGGACAAAGTGACAACCTGACGAATACAGTAGTAATAATTGCACAAAGAACAACAAGTCGAAGCGTAATGGTATTGTGTAATAATGCAAGTAAGTGAGCAGACCATGAAGATAACAGATTAGAGAGTTATGGAGGTACAGTAGCACCGTGATGCCCCTGTAGAGAGATATTTTTTAAAAGTTGAATGGCCTTGGGGCAAAGGATTGTTGAATTTAAATTGAATTTGAACATAGAATTAAGTATAATAATTTTAAAGTTGTATTCAACCTGTCTGATTTTTGTAAAACATAAAATAAGATACATAAATTGCTTTTTGGGACTATAAAGTTAAATACAATCCGGACACACAAAATATTTATTATTATTATTATTATTATTATTATTGTGATAGGCGCATGACTTTTCACACAAAAAACAAGGATTGCAGAAAAGTAGTTTATAAATAAGAAAATATAAACAAATGTGAAGTGCATAAAAATCATGTGAGGGCCAACGTTCAACCTGCTGTCACCAAACTCCAGCAGGACTGTGGTGTGAATATAAACCGTTAAACTCTTGTCAACCTTTTTGTTTCAGGAATTCCTATTCTGTATGTGCAGTGGAAGCAGCTCTTAATGACTGCGAGAGAAACTTCCAGGAACATGGCTGAGCACACTGAGGGACACATTGATTAAACTGTTTGCTGTCCTCGAGGCTCTGAGAGCACCCGTTTCCGTGGATACAGCAGGCCATCTTTCAGGACAGATACTCTTTGACCATGCGTCCCGTCTTAGAGGATTCGCATTCGGAAAAGGAGCGTCTCGTTACTCTTCATGCTGCACATATTGCATTACCTGACTCTAACCCCGGCCCTGCCTCCACCCCCGAGAGGAAACACATTGATTTTTCCACACTGTAGTTGCTTCATAACGTCAGCCAGTTCCTCACTCAATTACATTATCATCGCTCTGGCTCGTCTAATGACTTAATACTCACTTTTTCCTTCTCACTGTCTCTCGCGTTCATCCTTCTCTCATTCACTCCAGTCTTCCAGGGCTTTGTCCATCTGAGGTGGTCTGATGCTTACCGTCATGACCTGATCTAATGAAGACATCACTGAGGGTTTGGGAAGAACTGAGCGCCAGATTGTCAGGTAGAGCGCCCCCAGCTGGTGTCTAGCTCATTCTACACTGTCTCAGATTTTGCATGTTTCTATTTTCCGAGGCCAGTGCCTCGTCTATATGGAGGATATTTTTATTAGTGAATGTAGCAGTAAATATTTGAGCAACATTTATGTATGGTTAGCCCTTTCACAGTTATGATATGTGATGCCTTGCTACAGTGATATGAAAGGTTAAGCTGCTTTTTCAAATAAAACAACAATCAGTACAAATGGACGTAAAATTCTCCCGCCCAAAATCCACGTGACTTAACGATAATAATTTATAATTATCTAGGAATATTTTCATCTGAGAATTTATGAAACTCGGGTCGGGTTGTGTAACAATCAATACGCAAAACGAGAAGGCAAGACTCTACGTGTTATTTGTGTTTTTTTGCATTTTGTGCAAGAAGCAATTACGGCAGCAAGAAGAAAAGGGAACCGTTTTCAGTTTAGTTTTAAATCAGCCGGTGTCAAGAGGTATCAAAAATTAAGGTTAATTAAGGTTTAATGTCTATTTTTTCATATTTTATGTCTTTTCTAAATGTTTTGATTGTGTTTATATACAACAATATGATTATAATCTTGGAAATTGGTAATACTGCTACAGTAATATATTTGGGTGGATGGAACGGATTATCTGAATTTACATTATTTTCTATGGGGGAATGCATTTCACAATAAAAAGTTTCACCTTAAGAACTCGCGAACAGATTCAATTCATATGCCGAGGTACCGTTGTACGTGTGCAAAGGCAGAATGGCGGTGGTTTGCAAAATACTTTATGTGTATTAAATCTTTGGCTTGTAGTGGATTGTTGATTCCGGTAAAATAGATTCCTTTCCATCTACTTTTTCCTTCTTGTGTTGGTAAAAACGTCAGTTTCTATAGTAATGGTGGTTTTTACTGGGCCGTGTTGCCAGCCCGACCCACAACTGTCGATGTACTGTAGATGTGTTTCTCAGTATGATATTATTAAACAATCAAAAAAATCTACAAAAAAAAACAATAAATATATTTTTTATTACATGTTATATATACTTCATCACTTATCATTTCATAAAACCAATCAAAGAAATCCAAGTCCCCTACATATGAACTTTCCAAGACACAAACATGCATTCGCGCATGTTAAATCTAAACATGTTAGATCATATGTCCGGCATACATTGTCACGTCTGTGCAGGTTGGGGGGATTGATTTCCGAAATTGGCATTCAATTAGCTCATTAAATAATAATAGTATAAAAATTGATCTGCTTATTAATCTGATTCTGTTACTCTTGACTGGCATCGTTACGTTATGATCTCTCTGCGCCTCTGCGTCTCCCCAGAGCAGACGTGCTACGATGGAGAGAAAGCGGCCAGGTGGAGCAGAAAAGCAAAGGGCACGTGATAAGAAAGCACTTCAAGAAGAAGCAGCGAAATGTTACAAAATTTCTAATCTATTCAGAGCTACAGTACAAGTGCAGGTCAGTTTAATCTGTACTGTATATGACTATATATTGTATACAGTATAATAAAATCATGTGAGAAAATATTTTATTCATGATAGTACAAATGTTTAAACTGAGAAATTTTACATTTTTATAGACAAAATGAGCAAATTTCAAATTTAATGCCTGCTACAGGGCTCAAAAAAGTTGGCACGGGGTCATGTTTACCATTGTGTAGCATCGTCTCTTCTTTTTCAGAACAGTTTGAATATTTCTGGGCATTGAGATTATGAGTTTCTGGAGTTTTAGTCCCATTCTTGCCTGATATAGGTTTCCAGCTGCTGAAGAGTTTGTGGTCGTCTTTGAAAAACAAAAGTCTTCGGCCTTGTCCCTTATGCACAGAGATTTCTCCAGTTTCTCTGAACCTTTAGATGATGAAATACACTATAGATGATGAGATTTGCAAAGCATTTGTAATTTGACGTTGATGAACGTTGTTTTTAAAGTATTCCACTATCTTTTTACGTACACTTTCACTGATGGGAGAACCTCTGCCAATCTTCACTGTACTTCTGAGAGACTCTGCCTCTCTTTTATAGATAATCATATTACAGGACCTGATGCTGGATGTTCTCCCAGCTGAACCTTTTCAAAACTTGCTTTTTCAGCCCTTTGTTGGACCCGTACTAACTTTTTTGGGACCTGTAGCAGGCATCAAATTTGAAATGAGCTCATTTAGTGGATAAAAGTGTAAAATTTCTCTGTTTAAACATTTATGTTCGCTATATTCTATTGTGAATAAAATATTTCCTCATGTGATTTGAAAGTCTTTTCGTTTTCATTTTATTCAAATAAAAAAAAAAAAGCGGGTTGTATCAGGGGGATGAAAAAAATAATGCCTGTGGTTTCTACATTTTTATTTGGGTGCAAAGGATGGCCTGGGTTGGCGTGGGATTTTCCGTCCTAAAATTGTGTCCCTGGTGTACAGTAGTGCAGTAAAAGCACAGGATATCCGGAAACAAGTGTAAAAAAAAATAATAAAATAGCGGCGATGAAGCTGTGAAGTGTGTTTGCTTTTTTATGTATTATTTATGTATATCAGTTTAAATTTAAACCTATTACAATACAGTACTGTACTATAATATACTGTGTATAGATAATAGTGTTAGTATCCTAGTACCTACACAGTGTTTGTTGGACTTATGAACAAATCGGACTTACAAACAAGTTCCCGGCACGGATCTCGTTCATATGTAGGGGACTTATAGTACCAAAAAAAAAAAACTACACAAACACAAACCCTAAAAGAAAGTCCTTTGGAAAAGACTTAGTGACATGGGACAATAAAGTTATTATACTGTAGATTTAGATATAAGACATCGGAAAACTTCTTATTTTTTTACTTCATTTTACTTTAAATGTTCTGTTTTGATGTACAACAATTTCCCCTGAGGTACACACACACACACACACACACATGTAGTGAGAGGTTAATACGGAAATTATCAGTGCAGACTTTCAGTACTATAAAATATTAACTTCATCTAGAAAATCAAGTTAAGCACCTGATAAACTCTGAATATGCAGAACGTTTCACACATAAACAACTTTAAATATCATCGTCTCATTCACAATTTTTTCCTCTTTCCGTGTCTCTCCTCCACAATCCTTCCCATCAGCCACTTCCTATCAGCTAGAGAGGATGTGAGCGTGATTGGCTCCTCCCATACAAAGAACATACTCCAGGCAACTTTTAGACCCTCGGCTCCTGGTTACGAGGTCCAGACGAGCGTTTGTACGAGGCACCACTAGGGAGCGCTCAAAACCGCTTGCGTACAAACCACACTCAGTTCCTGATGATGCACAGCAATAAATACACAATGTCTCACAGTGGCATCATCATGATTGCTGGTGAAATCATGGCTTAATACTGTATTTTATAAATGAGCAGGTTCATGGTGGACTCATGTCATGTCTTCATCTCTCTTCTGATGGGTATATCAGTAGGAGGGAGTGTGTCGGCTCTTGCAGGATGTCGAAGGGTGATACCGGAGCGCTTGGCCAGCCGAGCTAAGGAGACCAAGAACAACACACAAATGTTCAGGAACGAAAAAATGAAACTCGTCATAACAACATCACACACGAGTTCGATCATTTTTTTCTATTTTTTTTATGTCCTCTTACAATGTGAGGAGGGACGGGTACAAGATTAATTTTGTGATCACAATATAAGCAAGAAGTTTAGCATTTCTTCTAAAATTTTCCCATTCCTGAGCACAAACAATGAAATGTTTTTTTAAATTTGCATATTTATGCACTAATATTCAGCCCAAAAACAGTATTGGTGATGATTTAATCTTTTTTTTATGTTATACATATAATACAGAAAAATGTGTGTGGGCAAAAGAAGCTACTTCTGAAGTTTGTGCAACATGGAAGTGACCGATTTCGCTTCTGCTTACAGCTGTTTTGGAGAGATGATTTTATACGAGCCCCAAAAATGACCATTTTTTCAGCGTTATACCGTCTCGCTTTAAACAAAAATCATTTATAAAATGCAAATTATTCATATTTCTTTATGAGTATTGATACTAAAATTGGTGTAAACTCCTAGAAGCATATGACCTGGAAAAATTGTTGCTTAAATTGTTAAAGTGTAAAAAGCAAAAAATCTGTAGTGTCCGTAACCATGTCCAATTCATGTTGCAATATCTTAACAATTTAGCATTTTAGAATAATACACTTTTTCATGTTTATGTCTTTTCATGTGAAATCTAAATGGGCCGAGTTTCATCTGAACGACCGTTAAGACCGTTAAAAGATTTGAATTTTAAAAAACGTTATGGACACTAAAACAAAAAGGGCATGATTTATATTTAGCAAATGTGTTTCTTTTTATCTGATACAAATATAAATGTGTATGCATGTTTACAAACAAAAAAAAACGAAGCATGGATCAGGCGATAAGAAGCATTAAAGTATTATGAAAAATGATGTTACAGTATATGATCATGTCTGAAAATTCACTTTTTCCCCCGGGTGAGACACTTATACTGATAATATTATCTTCACTCACTTGTTCAATCTTGTCTTGCTTGCTTTTCGATTTGTATAAACTTAGGGTACACAGCATGGCCCAAAAATCTCCACTCCCATTTTTAATCAGGCAGACGTGACAAATAAGGAACCCCAAATTAAACATCATTCTTTCCTCTTTAAAAGACACTATAAGATCATTCATTCATTCATTCATTTTCTATACCGCTTTATCCTCTATTCAGGGTCGCGGGGGGCCTGGAGCCTATCCCAGGAGACTTTCGGGCACACTATAAGATCATGGTAATAATATTCTGCATTACAGGAGCACATTCAGAGAACTTTTGATGATTATGACTCATTATCGCTTAATTATGATGTACTAACTCATAATAGTAACTTATAATAGAAGCTCATAATGGGGAAATGTTATCCTGAGAGTACAGAATAATATGCTATGTGTTGACAAATTGGCGAACCTCAACCCATCCCTGCTGTAGACACTCTCGGGATTTCTTTAGAACTCCTTGTATTATAAGACATACTGTACTGTAATTGGTTCACCTGTTTAACAGCACTTGTTTCTCACCACTTTGTAATTTATACTTGTCACATTGTTATTAGGGTCAGAATCAGGATATTTATGAAATCAAAATACTTACAGAATCACAATGCAAAATCAAATCGTATCAAAATAATATCGTATCGGATTTGTCTGTATTTATTGATATCAATAATTATCATTAGATAAAAATTTAATAACACCAATAGAAGGAGGTTTTCTTTCTTTCTAAATAACACAGAATTGATAATGTGACATTTTTTGGGCCATTCTGTATATTATTTTTTTTAAGTCTCTTAATTTTAATGACAGCAAAAATAACAGAGAAGATAAAAACTTGTTCATGAGTTTAACATGTGATGCTGCTCAATGCGTTTTACAGATCGACAGTGAAACCTGATAAACAGCCATGTTTTTTTTTTAATCTTTAACATGCAACAGGTGAGTGTGTGAGCGCATCCTGTATAGCCTACTGTACGTACTGTATAGCGATCTAGTTATAAACCATCATATTTTGGCAGAATGTAGGACATCGTTGTTGGCACACGATTATACAATTATTAACAGAGAAAAATCAAACTAAATCAAACTAGAGTAACAAATCGACCAGGATGACGCCCCACCCCTTTCACGTGGCCTACTATAACACACAATAGGCATACACACCTGTGGCAAAAAATATTATAACGGCAACAATGACCTATAGTTGGGGACATAAAGCTTAAAAATAAATAAATAAACAGATATACTCACCAGCGCATTAGGCATTTCCTCTTTATGATGCTTGATCTTCTGGAGCCAGCGGCTACAACGCAATGTTAACAACCCCAGAATTAAAGCCATGGCGAAGGTTAATACCACCGCCATGCCCACAGCGAGCGGGATGAGCCACACGGGTTCCGGTTCTGGGGGGAAAAAGTAAGATGTTCAGGTCAATCACAATAGATCCCAATATAGGTTTATTTTCTTCACAATCCTCCTATTTTGAAACCAGGCTTAGGACTGACACTGCATGCAGCGTCTTAGTTTGCATGGGGCGTAGTGTTGACGTTCTTGCCCAAGGACCGACCTGCAACTTATTCTGGCCAGTTGCACAGCTCCTGATGTACACAGGACAATGTCTTTTGGCACACTGACTTATGAAGGTCGGTGCTCCCTGTGACTGTGTGTGCAACCTTGTGCTGCCATCTGGTGGCGTGTTACAAAACTACAGTCAATACTTTTTCGATACCCAATTACATTCCTCAAGTACAAGTAGAAATCCCCTATTTACATGTTTACTTGAGTTAAAGTATTCACTTTTAAATTTACCTAAGTACCAAAAGTGCAGGACTTATTTTATCTCACTCTAGTCTCTCTCTCTCTCTCTCTCTCTCTCTCTCTCTTTCTCTTTCGTCTTCCCGATTGTGAACGTCCTTGTCTGCAAACAGCTTCTGTTACATTTCAAACACCTGCTACACCTTCTCTAGGCGTGTCTCGAACAGAAGACAAGTCAGGTAATTACGCTGAATAGTCAGCATGTTCGAAATCCTAAAACTTATAACTCTTGGTTTCTCGTTTCCTTTAACAGCAAGTGTTGTTTATTAATGAAGACTAAATCTCACCCGGGACGGAGACACAGAGTGTGTCCGTACTGTTGCTCTTGTTGGTGATGACCAGCGTAGCCACGGCTTTCAGGCAGTAATATCCGCCACCTGAGACGTCGAAAAGGAATTTTTCATCTGTGATCACCGAACTAGTGACCTGGAAATGAGACGAAAAAGTTAATAAATATAAAAAGTTTGCTTTTTTTTTTTTTTTTTTTTTAACCCACTGATGAATTTCACTTCTTACGTTTTGCTCGTCCCCTTTCTTCCAAATTTGAAGTTTTATGTTAATATGATTTTGGAGCTCTCTGAAGAAAACTTCGATTTGGTCTACTCCTGGAGTCACGCTCATGTTCGGAGCGAGCAGCACAGCTGAAGAAAAAAACAAGAAAAAACAAAAAAAAAAAGTTTTTTTTTTTTTTTTTTACAAAATCAATAAGATTGATGAGTGACAAGACTGGCAACATCTTCCAGGTTTGACTTGACTAGGGAATGCCACCATGGAATTTCTTTTCCTATAAAGGCACTCCATGATGTCTCATGTTACCAACATGCCATACATTCTATTCATTAATGTTGTAGAATGTAGAATGTTGTAGAATGTCTTGTGTTTTTTTTTAATGATAAACAGAGGTTCTTCCCATGGTGATATAAAATATATTGCCTTTTACAAAGCACTGACACTGGAGACTCCTTCCAAAAAATATTAACTAAACATCGTCTTTGTCAAAATCTTCTATATGTCTGCTTACAAATGACCTGTAACTATAGCAACGAGAACGAGAGCATATTATTGCAGATCTTCAGACCAATCAGAATTGAGAATTCAGCTCTCGGGTGTGTTAATAGTGCTAATAATACAGTGTATCGTCGGTTATCCAGGGTAGCGTAACGGAGACTCACTGTCTCTGCGGTTGAAGGGCTTCGGTAGAAGAATCCCCAAGGCTGAGTCGTTACACCAGGCTAGCAGCGTGATGTTGTAATCGGAGTCCGAGCTCAGGGCGAGGGTCAGGTCACACTCGGTGTCTGAGATCTCTCTGCATGAGTCTTCTTCCTGCCACCTGCTCTGCATGTATTCAAACTCCCTGCAGAAGAAAACACAACTATCATGAAGTCACGCACATCAGGAGCAACTCATTCCTGCAGCGGCATTAAAGGCGTGTTTTTGACACCCATACAATTAAAGTTATTAACCTGCAAAATATGTGTCAGTTACGACGGAAAACAGTGGAATTAATTAACTTTGCAATTAGTGAGTCACATTCGTGCGTCATTAGATGGTATTTAAAACCTTTATGATGAGCACAAGAGGTGAAGCCCTGCGTCTGAACGCTGTCAACAATGTGATGTATTTCACTGTAAGCACCCGATCACTAATTACTAAGCAGATATATTGTAATTAAAGGTGCACTGGTTTTATTTCCCTCACAGCCAAATTCCTCATAAATTACTCGATCAGGTTCAGCAACAATGGTGTAAGAAATCACAAGAAAACAAAACAGAAAGTGAATAAATTTGTATACAAAGTTATTTCACTGTTCTTAAACCCTGTTAAAGAGAATATAATGAATGTAAGCGCTATAGATTATTATTTTTAATCTGACTGCTTTTGTGATTTGTACATTTTAGCTGATTTATAATTATGTTTCATGATTTCAGTTTTAAACTTAATTAATTAATTGATTAAACTTTTTCTTTTTACTTGCAGCACTTTCCATAGAGTCTGGTTTTATTAATTAATATTGGTTAATTGAAGAAAAAAAAAGTATATCAATTCATAATTTTATTAGAATCCTTTATTGTGATTTTATTAGGAATTTATTTATAAATATTTTATTTTAAAAAATAGTGTTAATTTTTTTTAGAATTATTATTTTCATTTGCATGTTTATTATTTTATTTATTTAAATAATTATTACAATTAATTTATTGACCACTTCTATTTAAGGTGCTTGAATTTTGGAATTTAAAAAACCCAAAATTAATAAAAACAGTAAAGATTATTAATAATGCCATTTCCCTAAAATAAAAAATATTAAGAAGTATATTTTCAAATACTCAAATAGAAAAGCCGGAAAAAAAATTTTCTTATAAATGTTCCATTTTTTTATATGCTTGTAGATTTATTATTTTTTTTATTTAAAGATTTGAAAAATTCTTAAATTCACAAATGCTGCATGAACACAAACTACTGCTGCCAATAGTTTTTTGATTTGAAGGAACTATAATTCTATCTCTATAAAACGATGTGAAAGTGGTTTTATTTTTATCACCGTAATCTGGTCCAAAATAGATTTTCTTTAAAAAGCTTGGATGTAAAAACGCTCAATTTAACCAAAGCATTTCTAAACTCTCACTATCTAAGTGTGAATTTCTCACTCTGTGAATGTCACTCTTTCGTGGCATAAGCAACATTTGGTTATTAAATGTGACCTTTTCCCTTTTCATCTTTAAAATCCTAGAACATTACCGAATAACTGAACCCTTACACCTTAACATGTACAGTAATACTCTTATATAGGACTTAATGATGTTTAAACTGAAACTAGGATACCCTACTGTAGATCTGGATCATCTGGTTTTACCCTAGAACTGATGAGTAGACGTCTGCTGTACAGGGTGGAGAGATATGGTACTATAAGTACAGTTATATATAATACTAGTTAATATCATTAAACCCCACCCTTGTGTACTGTAGCAATACGGCCAGTTCCTGCTTAATATAACTATTGCATTTTTTGTACCCGACGTTTTGTGCATTAATGACTGCAAAGGCATTTTAAATTGCGAAATGTTCTAGTTCACTTGAAATCGTCTCAGTTGATCTGACAATAATTGCTATAATATTACGTAAATTGAAGACGTCCTACGTTATACGGCGCCAGTTAAAGTAAATCCAACCTCACACAAGTTTTGTTTAGCCATCTAAACTACAGTATGACATCACACAAGCAATTATGCATTTAGCTTTAGTGTGTACGAAGGAATCATTTTGTCCACCTTTTGATTTGAAGACTTTTCTTTTTTTTCAAGATTTCTGCACAGTACTGTATGTTAAATATTTATCATGGTAACTGAATTTTCTGTTAAATTCCTTTTACTTATTAAATACATAATAGAAATATAAAATACATTACAGATACAAGATACACAGTGAACAGAAATACTTTTTATTTAAGTACATTCTAGTAATATACAGTGATCCAAAAAAAAAAAAAATAGTATGATATATATTATATTAATATAATATTAATAATATTATCAAGTTTTACAAGTTATACCAGTTTTTCTTTTCCTGAAGTGTGTATACGTTTTTTTCGGCTCACTATATACAGTATACACTTTCCTACAAACTTTACAACACTTTATGAAGTTGCTCCAATAAAATAAAGACTTAATATATAATAATATTATATATCCTATATACTATATACTATATACTATACTACTATATATAATATAGTTCTTAATAAACAATAATGAGCTTTTCCTCTGACTTTTGCAAAACCCTGCCTCTGACACTGAAGACTCCTTCCTTAAATATTAAATAATCACCTCCTTACAGAAACCTTCACCAAAAACTGTTTCTATAGAAACGATAACATACGGTATTAGAATGAGACAATAATCTAAACCTGTGATGTGCAGCTTCATCAAATCAAACAATGCCATTTCTTATGACTAATCAGAATCGAGAACTCAACATCTAAGCAAATAATTTTGAAAGAATAAACATTCATAATAAAATATATTAAATCAGATCAGGTGTGTTTAGAGAGGCCGGACTAGAGATGAAAATCCGCCTTCGTAATTATTATAATATTTGTTTTGCTTAATTATAGAATATAATGTACTAATATTTAGTAACATATTGGAAACCTTTGACAACAATGTGTTATTGATAAACTAATCATTATTGATATTATAAATTGCTTATTTTTTAATACTAAAGTGTCAACACAAGCTGTAATTATCTGGTTTAATATGAAGTAAATATTTCAGTTGAATAAGTAACTATCTTTAACTTAAAGTTTGCTTAATTTAAATTTTTGTACAACGATGCTGGAGATTTCATGTAACACAACATCATGTAATAGAAGATAATTTCGTCTTAGAATAGCAGAGCGAATGTGACTCACAGTATCTCTAAGTACCATGAGCTGATCCCTCTGATTCTCCAGAATACTCCAACAGAAGCCTAGTGCTGAACTTTACAAATCAGGGAGTGAATAACAGTAGTGTGTTTTTTTTCTCACCCCTGATACTTGACAGTGTAGTTGACGGAGCCGCAGGCGTCCTTCAGGGAGCTCCACTTCAGGATGTGCCGCATGTTCTCCGACTGTATCGAGACGTTCAGTAATGGGGGCAGCAGCACAGCATCTGGAGACAGGAAGTGTCGAGGTCATTAGCTCTCACATTCTCAAATTTAGTTTTTTAATTGTACTGTATAGAGGAGTTGGTTCAGTGAGACAAATAAAATGCAGAATATAGAGAGTTTCATTTTCAGATGGTGTTCAGGCTTTACAGTGTGGTTTTGATCTTATGTGTTCTGGCATTTAATCCTAACCCTATAACCACTTCCTGATCCATGATTGACATTTTTTTTTTTTTGTGG
This sequence comes from Clarias buthupogon, assembly GCA_030014345.1. NCBI lineage: Eukaryota > Metazoa > Chordata > Actinopteri > Siluriformes > Clariidae > Clarias > Clarias buthupogon. Next base: position 20,524,166 of record JAQMYK010000018.1, on the reverse strand, counting down.
CTCTCTTTTTTTTTCAGTTTCATTTTTGTTTAGTTTTTTGTTAGTTTGTTTTTGAGCAGCCAGACAAACAAAAAAATGTAATACTGTAATAATGTTTAATTTAAAATATATCTATTATTTAAAATTTTCCAATAATTTTTATTTATTCGCTCACATTGGTTCACAATTGTGACCCGTCTTTTTAAATCAGAAGTCACAAAGGTTACTTTTGCAAAACTGCAAACATCGGTAAACAAACACCTTATTTTCCTGATTCTTCAAAAAGCCTTTTTTTTTGCATTGTTTTGCAAAAACATGCATTCTTTTTTTTCTTTTTTTTTTTTTTTTGCCGTAAAAAAACACATTGCTGGCGAAGTTATATTTCTGGGAAATCCGGATGTCAAAATGAGCCAAAATCTTCCCTCTTTTTTAGTACATCACATAATCCACATTTAAATATTCAAAAAATAGGATTTCAAAGAATTTTTCGGACCGCCTCCTCTTTAACAAACTCGCACTGGCTGTATCTCAGGACGCGAACATGATACAGTAATAAACTGGGTATCAAAACAGGGGATTCGGAAAAAATATACATAGCTGAAATCACCCGAGATGCAACTTAATATCTGATCTGATGGACCTGTCACAATTATTATTCACAATTTAAGAATTAAAACATTTTGATGAAGCATTGAGATTCATTTTCTTTTCTTTTGCCAATATCTATACATCTCCATTTTCTTTAACACTAAACATCACAGAACATCATGTCATATCTCATATCTCAGGATCAAAACTCCACTTCTTTCTCACTTAAATGAAATGATCTCTTTTAAATTCCAAATAAGAATTTTATCAATAATCATATTGCAAGTTTTAAAATTGCAAAACAGAATCAGAATTTGTCTGCATTTCTAAACACAACACCTTGCCACTGAAGGCATAAACCAGTTCTCCAAGTGCAAACACCTACAGTAATTACCCTTCATACCCTGCTTACATCATTAGAAACGGATGGAGTTTGCCAGAGAGATCTTACCCAGGTTATTGCTCAAGAGCAGAAAGTTAGTTGATTCCTGAGATCTTTCTGTGACAGCTGCTTGTAGGACTATTCTTGTTTTCTGCCTCGGGCCAAGTTCGCACAAAGCTTTCTTCATCACATGACACCCAACTCAACCCTTTCTTTAATGGTGTGTACCTGTGTATAGTTCCTGTATGGTCAGTGATGGCAGGGTTAGGGTTCAGGTTAAACTTGTGGCTGAGCTAAAAGTGGAAATCTGGTTAAGGAGACATGAATCTGTAGAGTTGGAACAGGAACTTGTCTTTCCACTTTCCTTGCATCTCCTCTGGATAAGAAATCCCCAGTCGATGCTTCAACACCATTGAACCTTACACAGTCTGGGGGGACTACCATCCTGGGAAGGACCTAATCACAGGGCCAAGCAGACATAACTTTCGTATAATAAAAATATTAATGAATGTTGTTGTTAGTCTTTCGGCTGCTCCCCTAGAGGGGTTGCCATAGCAGACCAGCCAATCTGCACAACAACTTGGCACAGGTTTTTTTTTTTACACTGGATGCCCTTCCTGACGCAACCCTCCCATTTTATCCGGGCTTGGGACCGGCATTGCATCCAGGTTCGACTGTTGGCTGGGAATCGAACCCAAACCTACCACTGAGCCACCAGTGCCCAGAAAATATGAATTAATCTGATAAAAAAATAAAGAAAAACTACCTACTGCACCTTCTGCACATTCGACACTCACACCCCTGTACATTCAGTCCCATATATAATTTACTACATTGTTATTTATTGTAAACAGGCCACTTATGCATTTCATTATTATTAGGACTGACACATTACACATTCCACAACACACCTTATAGATTTGTTTTTAGTTTCAGCATGAATCACTGATATTAATCGCATTACTAACTGTGGAGGTACATGTGACTCGGTTCGTTATGTTATTATGCTGTCTGTGACAAAGGAAATCAGTTTTCATTCAAGGTATGATTTAATTAATTTGTTTTATTTCTTTTAAAAACAAAGTATAACTAATATATATAATAGTATAATAATTAATATATTAATTATTAATTAATTAATAATAATAATAATAATAATAATAATAATAGTGTTAATTTAATATTTCATTAAACACTAATGTTTTATAACAGTAAAACATTACATTTGACAGAGATTTCTTCACTAACCCAAGTAACATAATATTAACAATTTCTGTAAATGACATATTTGATGTAATTTGATTACAGCACAACCGTGGTGTCCAGTTCACGTGTGAAAACGGTTCACATTTTCGAAATTCTGGAAAAGAAGAAGAAAACTCTGCATGATGCATGATGGGTGCATGTGCTTCCCTTCGTACCCTGACACGCCCATCACTCTGGAATAGGATCAATCGGGACTCATCAGATGAGTCACATGACCTTTTTCCATCGCTCCAATTTGATCCAAAGAGTCTCACTAACAAGTAGCGTCCTTATGGACATACAGATGTTTATTCACATTATTCACATTAATCCTGTGAATCCTTCTCATTACATTGTGTGTGTGTGTGTGTGTGTGTGTGTGTGTGTGTGTGTGTGTGTGTGTGTGTGCACGCTCTGGTTTTTACTATTGATTTGTTTCTTACCATGCAACTTCATCAAGTTTTTAAGTCATCCCCAGTCAGCACGATCACAGTACAACAGATTTTATTACTCTTCAAAGAACCATCAGTTCTTCAATGTTCAGCACTTTCCCCTATTTATTGTTTAATATTTTTTAAATTGCTTCTCTGCCCCTTGTAAAAAAAATTTGAAGAAGGAAAAAAAAGAATGAAGAAAGAAGATTTTTTTTACATTATTTTTTTATATTTAATTTAATAATTAAATTTAAAATTTAATTATTATTTTAATAATTTTTATTTCCACTTTACTCAAAAACCATGTCCTTGAAGAATGCCATTTATAATTATTTTTTCCTTAATTTTCCCATTATTATAATTTTTTTTTTTTATGTTTATCTTTTATTAAATCCTTCACTAATGTAACACATTTTATTTGTCAGGTATACGACCATACACAGTATGATATGCGGTGAAATGCTTATACGACTGTTCGTGACATAATAATGGAAAGATAAAATAAAATAGTAAGAAAAAATCTGAAATTAAAAAAAAAAATTGCACTAAGAATTTTTTTTTTCCTACAGCATTGGCACTTTTCAAATATTTCTGAACTTACGGCTGAGAGAGGTGATGAGGAGGGCAGAGGTCACAGTCTTGAGTAAACTCCTCTTCTGGAACATAACCTCCAAACCTGCAGCCCAGCAACCTCCTGCCAAGTTCTCCCTCTCGTCCAACCAGCAAACCGTCCACCATAAACCCAAAACATCCAGCAGGATATGTGTGTGTGTGTGTGTGTGTGAGAGAGAGAGAGAAAGAGAGAGAGAGAGAAAGCAGCTTGAATCTTGAGAGTGTGTGTGTGTGTGTGTGGAAGTTGAAGTGTGTGAAGGTGTAATTTAGAGGTGAAGTCATTAGGCTGCTGACCTGTAAGACCTGTTTAAGCCCCGCCCACTGTTTACACCTTCATTTATTGCGAGTACAAAGAGACGTGTGACGTTTCTGGAAGGAACTGGTTATGAGTTATGAACCTGTCAGTGCTGGAGGCCGTGCGGTTTAAAGGAACGTGAAGAAAAACGTGAATCCAGTGTCGGAGACATCAGAGCAGATTTATGCAAATTAGTCTGACTAAAGGGGGTGTGGCCTATGTGTGTGTGTGTGTGTCAGTAATGGATGTGTGGTAGTGATGGGTCTTTCATGAACGATTCGTTCTTTTTGAACGAATCGTTAACGTGACTCAGATGAACGAGTCGTCTCGGAGAGTGATTCGTTCATTTTCTATTGGGCGCGCATGCGCGAATCATCACAAAACCTCCGTATGTTATATACAGGAAACAGAAATGAGTCGTTACCTTTGAGTCTTTGAGTCCCGAGTCGTTTTGTCTTTGTCA
>JAQMYK010000018.1:20456488-20467942 GCA_030014345.1 Clarias buthupogon | reverse complement strand
CCCCGCCTCGTGCCCTAAGCCTCCTGGGATAGACTCCAGGTCCCCGCGACCCTGAATACAGGATAAAGCGGTATAGATGATGAGTGAGTGAGTGAGTATATAAGAAGAGGCAAAAAATTGGTAAGGATTAAATTAATTCAAGAAACTGTAGCACGGTGGGGTTGATTCCCGCCTCGGGTTTGAATGGAGTTTGGATGTTGTCCCGGGTTTCTCTGGGTGTTCTGGTTTTCTCCCACAGAACAATTGGGTCTAATTGGCATTCCCAACTTTCCCGTAATGTTTGTATGTGTGTGTGCCCTGCGATGCATTGGCACCCGTTCAGGGTGTACCCCGCCTCGTGCCCTAAGTCTCCTGCGATAGGCTCCAGGCCCTCCACGACCCTGAATACAGGATAAATCTGTATAGACGATGAGTAAGAGTGAGTGATTACAGAAGATACAGTAAGTGTACCTCGTACGCCTCAGTTAAGGACAGGCTCTGGTGCTTCATGAGATACGCGATACAGATTGTAGCCGAGCGGCTGCGGCCATTTTTGCAGTAGACGACGGTGCGGCCACCGCGCGCCTCTTCGCAGAGTATGACGTCAGCACAGCGGTCGAAGTGCGAGTGCAGGTCCTCGTTGGGGTCGTCATACACTGGCACGCGCAGAGTGCTGATCCGGCCTGAAGCGGGACACGGCTGCTGCTGGGACACGTTGATGCAGAGGGTGACTGTCTCCTTCTGGAGGAGCTCGTCACTGCAGGCTGAGCGAGCATTGCTGATGAACAGCGAGTCTGTAACCTTACACAGCTTCAGCATTCAGCTTTCTATCTCTCTCTCTGAGTGATTAAATCTCCTTTCAGACAAATCTTGCTTGCGTGCTCACTTATCCGGTCTTACTTACATGCATGTTGTATTTCAGTGCTGCAGACTCTCTCTCTCAAATACCACACACACATACACACAGACACCAAAATTACACACCGCACTGCTAAGTTTATTACATGGTGAGAGAGGCACAGTGTGGCAGCCACGAGGTGTCTTCATGGTCCTAATGCTGATACTTTAACTGTCCTGGTTGATTATTAAATGTGCAATAAGTGTTTCTAATCCAGCTGCTGGCTGTCCATTCTATGTGCATCCTGAAAAAAAAATCTTCTCCTTGTACAGTACATAGCCATGGATTAGAAAATCGGGAGGGAAAAGGGGTTTACACAGCACTATTCCAGCCAATCAGAAGCAGGGGGCGTGTTTATGCTTGTACGCAGGACAGGGGGCAAGGGGAGGGGAATAGAGAATGGTGGAAGGGGCAGTTGGAGACAGAGCAGTAATAGAGGGTTTTTTCATATTAGGGACCTGGAATCATTTCCAAAAACACTTGACCCCAAAGTATGGTCCATTTTGATCAGTGAGAACACAATCGTTCCGCGCTCGGGAACCAGGCCCAAGTCCACTGGAAAAGGTGGTACGGATCGATTCAGGTATGGAAACCAATCGTACCTGAAAACGGAAGTGGACGCGACGTCATCAGTGCTGTCGGTCTCCTTTGGAACCTCTGTGTGCGCGTAGCACCAATCCCATCCACCAGATGTATACAGCCATGGCTGATACAGCAGGAAGGCATATGAGAGCGTCACTCTTGATTTTTATCTGACATATACCTACTATTAGTGATATTGCGAAGATTGAGTTCATCATTTTTCTCTCTGTGTTTAATAGTGGCTCTGGAACCAACAAGATGCATACTGCCACCTGCTGTATCGGAGGGTGTTAGGCACATGAATCCAAATACACAGAAAGCAATAATGTGAACATTGGCCAGTAGGGGAGGCTTGGGGGGGGATAAATCATTCCTGGGCACAGTACTAATCATTCATGCAAAATGTGAAAGTGGCTTCTAATCTGCTAATACGCTTGGCTATATGTAGAAGGCGTATATAACAGAAATTCTGTTTGTTTGCGCCGGTAGTTGCATCACATGGGGTTCCTCGTTGAATGTAACAGTAGGCCGTGCCATCATCAACTTTATATGTCATACTTTGACACATTCTGTTACACTGTTGTGTGCAGTAAGGTGTCCTTCACTATCTAACAGTAGGCAGTGTCGTTAAATATAACAGTAAGCAGCGCCATCATCACCTTTTATGTCGTACTTTGATGTAAAAAAAAATATTTGCCAAGACATTGGAGCAGCATGAGGAGCGGTAGCGAGTTGACCACACACTCTATTCGCAGGTAACCGTAGCATGTGGGCATCAGGATCTGTGCGCGGGTAAACAACTAGCGTATACTGTATACACAAAGTCAGCCAATATGTGTATACACACTTCAGGAAAAATAGTATGAAATATAGTATAATGTATATTAATATAATAATATTATCATATATATATATATATATATATATATATAGCAATAAACTTAGTATTAAAAAATATTTATATGATATTTTCTTTACCAGGAGTGTGTATACAAGAGGTTGTGCAAATAGTTAAATGTAGTTAAATAATTAAAATAAAAAATGTTTTGTTTTTGTTTGTTTTTATTTCTTTTAGTTTGAACGTGGCTTCCCACCTAAATTGTCCTAAGCAGTTTAAAAGTCTAGAAAAGAAATTTTTACTTTTTGGAACAAAGAAGTGGAAGAAAGCGTGCGCGTTCACATGGAGGTTGGGGGTGGGGACCTACTACGTAATGACGTCATCGACGTCCCATGTTGCGTGATGACGCAACTAAGTAACTCCTGAGCAACAAGACAGAGACCGAGCGGCGCGGAAAAAAATAATAAGGTTGGAAGATGGCGGCCGCGGGTGGTCTGCGGTGCAGGGTGTCCATCTGACCGCGACGATTATGCTAATGTATTGTCGATAAGAGAATACAGAAGAGTTGTGAACTTAAAAAAATAGCTTTATAGACTCAGTCTAGACTCGACACTGGATAATTCTGCGGTGAGTTCTCAAGAATATGACGGGGGAAAAACAGCAGCTATGTCTGTGCCCGGGCGCCATTTAAACACGCGCGTACACACACACACACACACACACGCTGTGTGAGGGGAATAATCCAGGAATAAGGAATAAAATTGTTTGTTTTTTTTAAACACATTTCATTTGTCAAAATTAAAGCAGATTTTGTGTTAAATTGTAACGTAGGAACGGAGGTTTGTTAGAGTTTGTTTCAGACCGGAGGATTTAGCAAGGTGAGTTAGCGGCGGTTAGCTAATCTAAGTGTTAGCCTACCGGTGTGTGTTCGATGTGTTTGTGTACGGTGTGTGTGGGAGAGAGTGGTTAGACTTTTATAAGATTGTTATTAGTATTATTATTAAGCTATTTTATCTAATTTGTTTATCACCAACACCAAATAGTTGACAATTTTAAGCGTTTGTTTAGTAAAACCCCGTTTAAGCTACATGCTAATCGCTAACATCCGCGGCGGATTAGATGATCCAAAAATTATCGTCTTTATAAAGCGTTATTTTTAATTAATCTCGACATTTTAAGATGTGCAACATCGTTCTGACAGGATTTACCACCAAAAATCCCAGCTAATTTGTGTGACGAAACTGATTTAGTAAAAAACAAGAAACAACAGTTTGGCTCGTGATGCTAGTCGTTAGCATAACATCTTTATTAGCAGTTTGTTGCGATTCGTCGTATTCCGGGTCTTTATAATGTCAATTAAATAATTAATGTGAACTGAAGTGAAGTAGACGACAGTGTGTGTCTCGTATAGTGATCTAACTGAAGGGTTTTCTTTGCTAGCTCTCAGCCGGTGTTCGTTAGTGATGCTAACTGTAGCTTAGCTAGCATGGAGTTTAAAAATCTAATCACTACACGTGTAAAGTAGAGATTTAATCTTACTGTCAAATGCATTAATTATTGTATTTAAGTCTTAATTTTAGTTCTGATTAATTAAAAGTAATAAGGTGTATTTTCAGGTGCACATCTGAAATAACGTGTAAATATATTAATTTGCTATATGTATTGTATTTTTAGTTTAATAGGGCTTGATCTAATTATAAGTAAATATCTATAGAAGCACACACACTTGAGATCACACACTTAAATCGAAGAAATCTCAGTTGTTCAGCAGGTCCAGTTTAAGTCTAGGTTCACTTAGTGTTTAGAAATGTATTCGGCTTTTCTTTTATTTACCTTTTCTCGACTTAAACTATGGCAGTAAATAAAAAGTTTTTAATAAAGGAATAAATTCTATATAGAACGATTTGTGCACCATGACCGATCCCTCCAAAATAAATGCGCCAAGAATGAAAAACGTCCAGTCGTTTGGTTTATGCAAGTTTTCTTTAAAGGTGTATATTATAATTTCATGTAAAGTCTTAGAGCAGGGGTACTGAATTAAAATTGAAGAAGTAACATTACTGTTTTTTTTTATTATTATTACCGCCCACCTTGAGGACAGAAAAGTGTTGGATCATTGGTGTATTCTCATTTATTGGAAAAGCATCAGGGTCCAGGCCGCAGATAGCGTGTCTTAGACGGTCCCAAAAAAAAACAACTAAATAATCCAAAAGATATGCAAAATATACACATCTTTGACTCGTTTTAATGCTACACACATAAAACTGTATCTGTAATACATTGGGTTTTGCATTTTTTCCGTTAATCAGGTTCAATCCGGTTTTAAACTTGTTAATTTAACTTAAGTTAGTTGCACACAAGTAAAAAACCACAGGATTAAAAGAAATCTCTGCTTTGAAACACTTTTTTAATGTTTCTACTGATTATCTACGTGTTTAATTCTGTCAGTAGATGCTGTAGTTTTTCCACAAGAAGTTAGCAGATGTTCATTCTGAGCTCTCGAGCATAAAGAGAAACCGTCACAGTTTCACTGTTGACCACCTTTTCTTTTCTCATAACTTTTTATCCAGGTCACGGGTAGAAGTAGTGGGGACGGTGGCTCAGCATCCATCATTTGAAACAAAACAAAAAAAAATCGGAATTAAACAATGTGACTTGTAATGTGAACGTAGCCATTGATGCAGATGCTGCAGTCAGATTCCTAGAATGCGTCCTAGAAACTGCTGCATCTCTCTTTTAAACTCGGACCCTCTGATTTCTCGCATTAAGAGGTTCATGTGAAACTTGCAGGTTGGGGGCGGGGGTGCATATGAATAGACGACTGTACAAAATTTTGAAGTAAAGTGTTTGGTTAGTGTCTTTTTTTTAAATAATTTTTTTTATTTAAGTAGACGTGGTAATAGCACAAAGTTTACTTGAGCGTTTAATAAGAATACATATTACTGGATATTTTCTTTGTTCAATATATTGGTCAGTATTTATATTTTAAAAAAATCTTAATTTAAATTTTTGATCGTCAAACTGTTAGCCGTTTAACCATAGTGAAACGGGTCACGTGTTGATTATAGAGATTAATCCGAGTGGATTTTTCCTTTAATAGCTCACTAGGTAGCGCTAAGTACAATCGCACCATTTAAATATGAAATTAACATTTAAAGGGCTTTTTTTATTTTTTATTTTTTAGCCAAAACATTCAATATGTGAAATCCCTTTTAAAGATGTTAATCAGAGATGCGTTTGGTGTGCTGTGTGCATGAACTGTCTTGCAAAAATGTATAGTTTATCAGCAGTCCGCACCCTTCGCTTTTCATTCTGTTCCCCAAAATCGGTCAGAATGTCCGGTTAACCCTGGATACACACTAGTGGAGCTGTTTGTTTCACTCCTGGACCTCAAACCAGCGTCAGTGTTGTTTCTTTTTTTATCTTTCCCATGTGTTTAAATGTTCCCCGTGCAAAATGAAATGGGTTCTTTTAATAATGCAGTGTGAGTTTAATCTGGTGCTCCTGAATGTGCTGTGTGTTTATATTCCACATCACGGTCACAGTGCTTTTCTTTTCCTCTGAAGGTTTTAATGCTTTGTGTTTTTGAATATTTGGAAATATTAAAAATATTTTGAATAAATTTTTTATTTTTTCCAGCATATTAGTTTAAAAAAAAAAAAGAATAATAAACACGGTGTTGAGTTCTGCACTGTTACATTCATGATAAAGAAAGGTTTTGTATTATGCTTGTTTGAGTTGCAGTCTTGAACTGTGATAAAGGGTAGAACTGTGATCTTTTAAATATGCTCCATGTAATTAAAATATACAGTGTGTATATACATTATGGAAATGTTCAATGTGTTAAAGACACAATTTGTTAATGAGCTCGGACTCTTTAAAACTTTTTGCTGACGTTCTGATCGTCGTCCTTTGACTTTACATTTAAACAGGGATGAGGAGAAGTTAAATAAATCATGATCATTTTTAAATAAAATTTTTTTTTTTCCATGTTAACATTTTTTATTTATTCTAATAATGCAACCATTATTAGGAGTGTCCTGATGATGCCTGAAGTGTAAAGACAGAAGGCTTTAAACTGAGCTTATTAATAAAAATGCAACGCAAACATGCTTTATCTGCATTAACAAAATCCCTAGCTCGCCTTGTGACTTATTTAAAGAAAATGTAAAAGCTGTAACTCGGTGGCACAGCGGTGTAGTAGTTAGCATTGTGGTCCAGGGACGAGGGTTCGATTCCCATCTCAGATGTGTGTATGTGTGTGGCGTTCACATGTTCTCCATGTGTCTAGTGGGTTTCCTCCCGCAGTCCAAAGACATACAGATTAGGTTAATTGGCGTTCTTAAATTCCCTGTAGTACAATGAATATGATGGACTTGTACCCCGTCCGGGATGTGTCCCGAGTCCCCTGGGATTGGCTCCAGGCCTCACGTGACCCTGTACAGGATAAAAGCTAGGACTGTCACAGATTTCTTCAATGTGTTATTAGTTAGAAACTTGTGTTAAAAGTGCAACCAGAACTGAGATTTATTATAATCCAGCTGAAATTTATTAGGTTTTTTTTGTGTGTGTGTTTAAGTGCTTGATCTTTGAATGATCATGTATGAGTAAGGGTTATCGGAGGTATTTAATTATGTAAGCCGAGTTTTGTTAAACAGCATGCAAGACAACATTCTGCCCTAAAAGTTGCCAGTAGGACTGGTAACAGTGCAGAGTTGATGTTAACGTTAACTAATAACATTAAAAAGAGCTAGAAAGGGAAAAATAGATCAACAGTTAAATAAGAATAATAAAACACAGGCCTTGACAATCTCAGATGTCCTCCAGTGCTAATTAGCGTTGATTGCGACATTAACACAGGACTGATTTCAGAACAAAATAAGCACCCGACATTAGTGTGGGGGCGCTATAGAGGCCCGTAACGGCAACGCAAAAAGTAGGTGTCAGGAGGTATGATAATTTATTAAAGTAAAAAAAATTATAGCTTTCATGTAACTTCAGATTGCGTTAATCTAAAACTGTTTATGGCTGTAATATTTGTTTTTTTATTTCCAAACTAGCCAGAGTTTACATTTGTAGCTCGAAATGCAGACTGTTTGTCTGCTGTGTGATTAGATCTGTCCATGTCAACATGAATTTCATCCTGAAGTCATTTTGAGACGGTTTTATCATAAAATGTTTAATAATCTAGAAAATCCAGAAGAGGTTTTAAGATGAGTGTTGTGTGGGATGTTAGTTATTTATATCAGTTATGAAAAGTGCAAACGTATATAATTCTAGACATCTTGAGCTTGTTTGTGTGTGTGTTGCAATCGTATATATCTCAGAGGAGTAGATCAAAATCCACTAGGTGTGTAAAAAAAAAAAAAAAAAAAAAGGTATAATTATAATATACACAACTTTGTGTGGAATAGAGCCTATGACCTGCTGAATGAGATCTAGTGTGTACAGAGTTTCACATGTGCACGTTTGAGTATGGGGGTGAAACTGGATCTTTTATATATTTTATTAATTTATTTATTTATAACTAGAGCAGCGTGTCAGGAGAACGGAAAGAAGTGAAATAACCTCAACACAGCAGTGTGTCCCTGTGGTCTCAATGCGTTGGGGAAATTATCTTAATTAAACAGTTGCATGGACGACACCAGATGTGTAAAAACAAGTTCATCATGAGAGAGAGATGAGCGTTTACTTACAAAAAAAAATCAAAAATCAAAAAGGCATTATGTAAAGGATGGAAATAAGTCTCTTTTTCCCGTGTGTGTGAGAACACTTTATGGACACACTGTATTCATTTAAACACGGCATTTCTGTATTTAACATTTCAAAATGGAGTCTCTGCCAGAACATTGTTTAAACACTTCAGGAAAGGAAAACTTGTTTAAATATTTTAATACTAAATTCATTGTTGTACGTTATGAGAATATTATAATTATTATATTAATATATAATATATACATCATAAGTTTTTCTTTTCCTGACGTGTGTACATTTTTATGGCATTTTTTTATAAAAAAAAATAATAATAATTAAGCCACACCTACTTTGGAAATGCCATGTGAAAAATTGACAATAATTCATGATAATGGATCATTTCACCTTTTATATTTCTTACCCCAAATAAAATGTTTTTAAAAAAAATCTTATTTATATTCTATTTTTAACACTCAGAACATACGCTTTTACGAGGCATATCTAGGAGAATTAAATCTTAGTGTTTCGTTGCTTAATCAGGTTTTGCACAAACTGTATTTCTCACTCTGATGATGATGATCGTCTCTGTTCTGTGTTTAAATCACATGTCCTGGCTTGTGAGTGTAATCCTTTGTGCTGCACAATTATAACAAACGACAACAACAAAACGTACAGAAGTATATGACGACCCTGTGAACTGACTGGGAGTCACATAACACACTCGATTTAATAGATAAGACACTTTGGAATGTGATGTTCTAGGAACGTATTTGAAGCAGTGTACAGACTTATGTTTTATTTATTTTAGTAGCAGCATGTGTCATAAAGGGCTTTATTCTCCTTTTACTACAGCAACAGATCGAGTTATTGTTTTTAACCTTACAGCAGTTACAGGTCATGTTATTAGTCCTTGTGTTATAAACGCTAGTGTTTGTTTTACTCTCAATCTGATGCTGTTTTTTTAAATATCCGTCATTGTAGTGGGGTGAAAAGCATCATTTCACAAGATCAGATGTATATTTTTTTGGTGGGTTCTGTTGGATAGTTTTACATACTCAGGAATGTTCAAATTAAGAAAATACAGCGCTTTTTTTTAAAAACTTCCTGTACTATATATGATAATAATGAATGATAATCCTTAAAGCAATGGTGCCCTTCACACACTGACACAATGGGGCCGACGTCATAGTGCTTGGGCCCTAAAGAGTCTTATATAAAGTATATGAGGAAGGGTTTCCTGGAAAGTGCATAAAAGATTTGAGTTGAATTAATTAATTTATTTATTTATTTTACTCACTTTTGCAAATAACATAAAATAAGTTTGTGGAACTGTTAAGGTACAAAAATACACTGCAGACTTAATTTACATGACCTGCAGCACAGAACCAGAAGTTAATTTATGCAAACATAAGCAAAATGCATGAAAATAATACGACGGACATTTACAGACTGACTGGCGCTGCTTTCTCTTTTTATTTTATCTTTTTCCCTCTAAATCTGTTCTGTTTGCTCGCGTCTATTTTCTCTCAGTTCTGTCAGCCGTGTATTACACGGGCCTGATCACATGGTCTAGGACGATTTTGGGAAATTTTAAGTTAAGGTTTACTATTATAAATGTTCCTTTTGAGGGGATTTGCCAGTTGTTTTAACTCGGATATTTTGCTCATCACTGAAACATTTGGCTGTGTTAAATCCATTTGTGTCATTTATTTATGTGTGAAAATATAAGCAGTCATTTTATATGTAAGCAAAAATAAAAAACACATTTTAGTGTTATATAAGCCGGCACATGTGAAGTAGAAAACTAGTGATTGTAGTTGATGCCCGGTTGGCGATGTGGAGCCATCAGTTGATGTTTAGGGGCTGCGGTACACTTGTGTGTGGAAATGCTTACTGGAAGGAGAAAAATCTGAGCCTAGAAAGCAAGGATTATTTATTTGTTGTTTTGTTTTTTTTGTCTATTTGGAAAGCTTCTGGGAGTCTTTATCAGTTCACAAAAAAAGAACCTTAGTAGTTGCATTTAAATATCTCTACAAAATGTCCGTCATTCTACTCATTTGTCCGTAGTGTTTGTTTCAAACCCGTCCAACTAAACATTAGCTTAAATATGAAATATTGCAGAAGTTATAAACGGTATAAAAGTTTATCCCTGATAGCAAACGGCCAGAGAACGTTCCCGTAACACTACATGCAAATGTATATTGTGTATGTAATACATGTATTATATAAACTAAACAGTCTTAATATATAAATGTCATTTTATACCAAATTTACCATGTTTTAGAGTTATAGTTCTATTCAGTTGTGCTTCATGTACTATATGTGATGTCTTTGTATATAATTAATGTACCGCTGTGTTATGGAAGATCGTAATGGTGTCAGTGTTACTGAGGCTGCTGGTGGGTTATTAAGGAAAATGATAATTATTGAACATCACATGTTTGTGTGAGAGAGAGAGAACACTGTTTAGCGTAACTGTGGTGCGCCGCCTGGAACTCGCAATCACATTCATCTTTGATTAGTCAAAAAATTAAAATTCCCCTCAAAATAGTAAACTGTACTGTCAGTATTTAATAAATGCCTGTCTGTATCTTGTACAATCTGAAGTAAACTGCTAAAACTTTTGATTTCGTGAGCAGCTTTTATTGATTTATTTATATATATATTTTTCCCCTTAATTGGCGAACAACACTTCAGAGTTAGGGAATTTAGATTAAATCATTAGATCTTTGAAACCTGTGTTTTCATTAAACTCATTTTCATTGTTGTGTCTTCAGCCCTAATTGCAAATAACTTCACTTTTCTTGAACTGTTAGTGTTTGTTATTAAAGCGAATGATGGGTTTGTGAGGAAAGAGGAAACTGATAAATTCTTGCAAATTCAGATCTTAAAGGAATGTCGTTCTTTTTTTTTTTTTCATGTGTTTTCCGATTTTTATTTATTTATTTTTTGTCCACTTTTACACTTTTGCCCTTCCGGACACGACCCTCCCCATTTTATTCCTGCACTACCTTGTGCTCCCCCATGACTGGGGTTTGAACTCTGGGTTTCTATGAGGAAGACGGAGATTATTCTCTTATTATTCACGTGCCTGAGATTTAAAAGAAAATGTGCATCGGAGGAGTTAAATTTGACTGATCTAAAACTCATCACTGTGTGATTCTGTGCACAAATAAATTTGTTGATTTATTGGTCAACAAAGTGGACGTTACCACCAACTAAAAAAAAAATTTTGTACGATTTTTTTTCTTTTCTTTTTTTTTTTGTACCTCAGAACATGGTTTGTAGGAGGTATTTTACGTCGTTCCTTCCCTGGTGAAGGATCCCTTGTGTCTGGTTCCACTCAGGGTCTCTTCCTCATGTTTTGTCTGAGGGATTATTATTATTTTTTCTTTCCTCTGGTTGGCTCAATAGGCATAAATGTTTCAAAACTTTATCCAGAATTTTTATTCCTGTAAAATTG
>JAQMYK010000018.1:20367336-20377354 GCA_030014345.1 Clarias buthupogon | reverse complement strand
AAGTTTACATTCCTCCAAAAGTACAAATCTGAGAAATCACTAACCCAATCATTTAATCTATTATACAAGTGTTCTGACACATATTGCAAATAAATACCGTGTGATGATTTAACTCGTGATTTTACACTGATGCCATGTTGAATTCTCGAGTCTGATTGGTCAGAAATTGTGGATTATTATACAAATCTCCACTTCTTCTAATGCTTTATTGTTTCTGTGGCATCAGTCGCTTTAAAAAGGTGTATAGTGGTGTACATTTCTCAATAACATACCGTAGCATTCTCACTCATATTAACTTTAAGCAAAAAGGGAAGAAAAATAAATAAATAGAGAGCTGCTATAAAATAAGTGAGAACAGGAACTAACTTATTTCACACGTTTTCCCGACAATAAATGCAAATGTAGAGTTTTGGAGAACTGTTGTCATACAAGAGGAATAATAATAATAAATAAATAAATAAAAAAAACACTCCTGAGATACAAGCATGTGGACTGGTGAGGGGGCGGGGCTTAGCTCAGTAAAGGAAAATAATCCGATACAGCAATTCCGTATCGCACCACATCATCGTTAATTAATTTCCAAAAGCAACCTGTTGTGTTTTTTGTTTCTTTAGATTTGTGAAGAAAAAAGGCAGAGTCACATTAATTAAGCGTTATTTGTTTTAAAAGTTACAGTATTAGACTCTGAACGTGTGAACGTGGTACAAAATTCGGCTTGCTTTAATAACCCTGACACACCGACCAATAAACTCTAAAGAGTCACATGACACACCGTCAGGCATTTCTCTTCTTCTTATGCCGCATTTGTCGGCGAGTTGCAGCTCCGTGGAGTCTCTTGTGATTTGTGTGACCAGTGTTCATGTCATTTATCAAGACGTGCTAAACGAATAAGATGAATAAAAACACCACAGCCTAAAGACTCCATGACTGAAATATCTTTAAACCAGCATGACCATGAGAGCGCACATGCGGGAGGGTGTTTAATATTTCATTGAGTTAAAAGCATGTAGTCTATGTTAGCTGCAGGTTCTGTATGTGTGCTGCGCTTGCATGAAGACACTAATGCAAAGAGAGACAAGAAAAGCTTTTAGGTGCTGACTTATATCTAATTTTTTTACCTGGGACAAACTGGAGTCGCTGCATGCTTTCCTGGCATCCTGTAACACACAGCAGAAACATTACACAAATACTGATAATCAAAAGAAAAAACATGTGACCTTGTTCTGTATTATTAAATGTATAGTTAAGATAAATATATAAGCAAGATGTATTCTCAGCAAAGAATCATTTCAGACGTCATTGTTAATCTGATATTAAACAAATGACTTGAGTTTTTGGTTTTCCTAGCATAACAAGTGGAGATCATAATCCGTATCGATTTCAGACGCGCATTTGATTTCTTGCCCCAATGCACCAAGTCAAATGGATCTACACTGGCCACTAGTGGGCGTTGCAGGCACTACATCCCTAAAGCTAGCTACAGGACGCATACAAAACCATGCGTTAAACAAGAAACAAAATGCCATTCGGCTTAAAATGAATATTTAATGTATTAATAGGAATTAATTAAATATTAAAATTAATTTTTTAAATATATATCTCAATGTAATAGTTTAAAATGTATAAAATGCACCTGTCGTTTTTTTTATTAGCTTCAGAATGAGCTTAAAAGGTCTGATGTATAGAGATTTGCTCTGTTTTGGCTGAATAAAACATTTAAAGCTTACTGAGAATGGAAGAGCGACCCAGAAGCTGTGAGAACGAAGAAAAAAAAGAAAAAACGAAGAAATAAATATTACAAATCGTTTTGATCACACTACTGACCACCAGGTTTCGTAAAATCGTTTCTGCAAGAGGGTGGGTTTCACATTTATTACCTTCCTCTTGCACTGTATTTATTGCACTGTAAGCAAAAATATCCTGCACCTCCAACGTACCCGTTTCTAACGTTTCAACAGCGTCATATGTTAATGAAACATGAATAAAACATGAGAAGCTACAAAAGGTAAACTGCTTCATCCACTACCCTAGTGGTGAAAAAGTTATTTTTACTGAGACTTTTGCATCACATTTGGTCACATGTGTCCCAGACGTCTCGCCTGAATGACCGGATCATCTAGAGACACTCGCCCTTGTTCGAAGCTGTAATTATGGCTGTTCACTTACAGGATGACGGAATCTCTCAGGATGCATATTCAAGTCAGGAGAGATTCACCAAGAGCTGGTGAATATTTCTAGAAAGTGTCTCGGCACCGGGTCTCGTGCGTTTAACGTGTTTAAGTCTTGCAAAGATGTTCAGTGTTAACGGAATGTGAGAGAGCGCGACTCGGGTTTGGATCAGATGCTGGGCATCACACAATCATGATTTCACGAGCGCAGATTTTCTTGATTCTATACAAATTACATATAAAGCAGTAACACAAGAAATCCAAATGGCCGAGCTCTTGGAACAATTTTACAGAGATGTAGTCTCTCTCTCTCTCTAAGTTTGCATTTATGCTTTGTGCTTGAGACACAAAAATAAAAGGATGCCATGAAAAGTGGATTCACCTCTTCCTGTCTTGTAGAATGAATTAAGCCTGGAAGGACGCGGAAGAGATCATTGGTTCCTCTGGTGAGCGGACGCCGCTAATCTGAGCACTAAACACGTGAAGGCAGCTTTAACAAAAAACGGCGCACTTTAATCGCACAACAAGCTGCGAGCTCTACATTTCTCTAGTTCACTAGCGGCTGAGTGGTAACGACTAGTTTTGGATAAATGTGCACGGCTAAACGTTGAACGTGGTGCCCGGACTCACTCGGATCTGATTGCGCAGCTGCTCGGCCTCCTGCCGCAACTGCTCCAGCTCGCTCATGATCCTCCGCTCAGGGCTTCACTCCTGCTGCACTTCTCACGCTGATGAACACGCAGGCCTGCAAAGCATACAATCTGTTCAATCACCAGCAAAGTGTTTCAGTATCAGTTTATTGTTCTAAGATTTTCTTTTTTTTTTTCCCGTCTGATCAAATGTAATGTGTGTTTTTTGTTTCGTTTTCTTTCCCTTCACTATTTTTTTTTTCCACTCCCAAGCTAAAACACTAGAGCAGGTCACACCCACAGGATGATTTATACTAGAGATGGCAAGGGGAAAAAAAATATTCGTTTATCTCTCATGATTGTTTTGTTTGGCGACACCACACTGACTCAAAAATGTATCTTTTAAACATTCACTTTTAATAAGACTTTTTAATGTTTACAATTTGATGCGGTAACAAGTCGCAGTTCCTCTATAATCCTGCAGGTGGTGCACTGTAAACTATTCACACACTGACAGGCAGCACAGACGTCCTGTGTGGCAGGAGTGAACGATTTACTAAGTTTGTTAGAAACTGTAGGAAAATCTGAAAAAGTAACATCGAATTGGGTTCGGATCTGCACCTACGGTAAGGACTTGTGATGGCATCATATCAGGCCGTCCCTGAAGATTCCCATCCTTAATTTATATATCGTGTAATTAATTATATATAAAGACAGGAAATATCTACAATCATATGACAGCTGCTAAGTGTGAGTGGGTGAAAACTAGCACTAGGAAAGTAAAGCCAGCCATGCTGCTTATGAGAAAAGCGCTATCCATCCTCTTCCACATATAAATGTTCGAGATTTGCGAGAAACAATAAGCCCCTCCCTCCGACCCAGGCAGAACGGACAATTTTGCTCTCTTGGACTCCTGATGGCTGTGGCATTGAATTGTCATGGAATTGTTTGGACATCAGTTTTCGTTTTATTATGAGTTCGCACAGGAAGTAGGAAGTGACCAGTGACTTGTAGTCTTGTGCGTGAGAACTCCACACGGGAGCGTACGCGGCTCTTCCTGCAAAAACAACATTTAGCCGGGATTTAATGAACCTCATGACATCATCAAGGAGGCTTCATTTATCAATTCTTTTACACATCCAAGCCAACGATCGATGATTACACATGATCCATCCGCAAGAAAAGGCGGCACTCGTCTTGCTCTAGTCAAAGAAATCATCTTGAAAGGTTTTTTTATTTATTTATTATTTATTTAAACAGCACCACCTACAGTACCGGAGAGCCACTGCGAGTACGCAACAGCTGATATGAAACCCCAACCAGTGTACCATCTTGCAAGCTCACAAAGGTGGTTTCGTCTACCCTCGCAGACGGCGTCTCGTCTCTGTAGGAAGTACAAGACGTGGCCTTTGGTGCACTTTAGCCTGAGTTTCTAAGAACCACATAGCTGCAGTGCTTCAAAAACAGGAAGGAAGGAAAGCTGCTCCTTCCTCAGCAAGCATTTCACAGGAGCAAAAAATACAAGCTTGTATATACAAAAAATAAATAAATAAAAAAACAAGTTTACATTTAGTCCTAATATTAAAAAGTCAGACATAATAATAGGACAAAATTATTAGGAAAACAAACAGCCTTGATTCAGCAGTCAGTATTCATGACTTCAGCCATCATGGAATAGATCAGATTTAATTTTTGCTAAATTCATAAAGACAAACATTTTGATCAAATAACACTTAGAAATAATGAAAGAAGCCTGTAAAGGAAGCTAGATTATACAGACACCACATAAACTGTGTTTTAGCTAGTTACCCACCTAGCTAAACAGGCTAACAATCCAAGTCAGAAAGATATTTTAAACCACATGTTGCTTTCCAAACGACCAAACAAAGCAAAAAAAGTTTTCATCTTTCACAGAAGCAAAATACAGACATGAGAACCAAACACATAACCTTTAATAACCTTAAACTCAGCACTGTGACTAGCACCACTTTTACCAGGTTACAGCTTTGCTAACTCTAGCTTAGCTTAGCCGTTAGCGTTTACCTACTGTTGATAGCTCTTAAGATCCGCCACACGTTCCGTCAGTTCCCGAGCATGCTTTTGTGAATTGTTTTAAAAATACACAGCGCTCATTGTTTGTTTGTTTGTGTCGTTTGGTATATCCACAAAAACAACAAGGCCTCAGGCGCCAAATTTTGACGCGAATCTGACCAATTCATACCGGGATTACCACCACACCCATACTGATATTGGAGCATGGCAACAGTCAGGCAAAGGGGGGAGTCGGTAGGACTAACCAAAAAAATCTTTCTATAAAAGCGTCAGAAATACTTACATATGTCACAATTTTAAATAGTCCTAGTTTATTATTCAAACCAGCGATTTATTTACCAATAATCAATTTTTTATAACCATATATAGACGATGTATTAGTTATTGTCCCCCCCGCTCATGTGAGAATGGTATCGCCCGCCAGCTTCCTCAATTATCAGAATGACTGAACTCGCGTACCGGATGGCTGTTCGATTCCGAAACTTTCGGTGTCGACTCCCAATCTGATTCAAATTTTTACGTGCTGGAAATGGAATGATTCAATGAGTCGATTCCACAAATTAAATCGCAGCGCAAGCAAAAAAAATATTTATAAAGCATTATGATCGGTAGTGCCAAAAACAACATTAATAATAATAATAATAATAATAATAATAATAAATGCATTAATTAATTGATTAATTATTTTTTCATGTTGCTTATCCTGTATAGGGTTACCAATAGGGTGACTGCTGGAGCCCAAACTAGAGAAGCAGCGGTTAATCCATTACAGGGGAAAGTTACAGTTACAATTAGCCTAATCTGCATGTCTTTGGACTGTGGGAGGAAATCGGTGTAGATGGAGGAAACCCAACAAGCATAGGGAGAACAGACAAACTCCATTCACATTGACCCAGAAGCAGGAATTGAACCCAGACCCTGGAGGTGCAAGGTGCAAATGATAACATCTAAGCCACCGCATTATTATCATTTAAAAAATGCATTTTGCATTGGATTTGTTTGATTCTGAATCATTTAAGCGTGACAAATATGCAAAAAAAAAAAAATAGGAAGGGGTAAAAAAAAAAAATACTTTTTTCACGGCACTGTGTGTATATACACATCCAATCACACAACACAAATCAGCCTACACAACATATCTTTGGACTGTGGAAGGAAACCAGAGTACCAGGAGGAAACCCACCAAAAATGGGGAAAACATGAAAAGTCACGAGTAATAATATATTTTTTTAAAAGGCATAAATGAATGACACTAATAAGTGAATTTCATGTGCAACCCTTTAATGTGCAATTGTCTTTATGACAAAGTGACAACATTGCAAATAGTAATAATACTTCACCATTAGTAGAGTTGCTTGTACTGTCATTCTCCTGTATTACATTTTACTAAACAGCTTTGGATTCGACTCTCACTTCCCAACTCCTGGAATGAGAAAATCGATTCTTTCTGGGATCATCTCCCAGCCCTTGCGTTATGTATTCGGATTCTGGCATCGGTCCAAGTTTGACACAAAAAACAATAGGATTAAAATATATTACATATGATAAACTATAATTAAGTAAAGTTGCATTGTACGTAGAAAAGGGCATGACTCAACTTTATACTTTGCATAGTAAAACACCTAACGTTTCACCAGGGAGGTGCCTGTGCAGAGCTGCATGACAGGGTTTGTGTGGGTTTTAGGGGGATGTGTGAGCTAGAGTTAGGGTTATGACTGTATTTTCAAAGCCACATCCTTTAGGGTGGGAACTCCACTACCACACATACCTTATATTTAAAAAAAAAAAAAAATGAAAAAGAAAAAGAAAAAAAAAGTCACTTTGCTGCAGCTGCTGGGATTTATTTCCACCTTACCATGATTTTTACTCCAGTTTAAGGAGAAAAAATAATCATGAAATCAAAATTTTATCAAAATTTAATCCTTAATAGTAAATTTTCAGTTGGGTTTTAAGGATTAGAACACATTTTTATTGTTTCAGTCCCCCACCATGAGACAGGATACTTCATTAAGACTAGTTTTACATGAACCCAGGACATAACAAACTCCATGTGTGTAATTAATCACAGAAAAGTGGTTTATTGGTCTTACCTAACAGTGTGCTCTGCTGGTCCCTGGTTGAGTGAGTCGTTCTCAGCGTAGCGTGCGTTTCATGGATCAGCGTACTGGCACCGTGAAGGACTAACGGGTCCACAGCGGGTTTACTCCAGACTAGGTGGAGGGGTGTGAGCTGCTGGAGAGCCTTAAAGAGACAAAACCCACAGTGATACGACATAAGATGGAAATGGGTCAAGATACAGTGTATCATCATGTAACCTTGATCTGTCATGTGAGATGTGAAAATTAAATAGCCACTCTAACTTTGTATGATTCGTTACACAATTATGTGTAAAATCTACATTTAAATCTACATTTTATTATAAAAATTACATATACTTGTAATTCTTAACATGAATAAATGAAATTTACAGTATAACACAGCCTGTCTTTTTAATATTAAATCACAAAATGTATAATCAGAAGTTCCATACAGTAAGAACAATATTGTAGCAATATCCTAATATAAATTAAAAAACTGATGGAATGCAGCTTTAGAAAAAATAAATTGTTTAGGGGGAAGGAAAACGACACAATATTACTCTGACTTCAAAGACAGTCAGTTATTGATATACTGATGTACTGTATTGTAAGTAGTTAGCGCCGTCTCCTCCAGCCTCTAGATTCGATTCTTGCCTCGGGGTCTTTGTATATGTAGTTCTCTCCGTGCTTGGTGGATTTCCTCTGGGTACTCCGGTTTTCTGCCACAGTCCAAAGACAGATTATGCTAAGTGGCATTTACAAAGTGTGTATATGTGCATGCTTGTGTGCGAGTTCTGCAATGGACTCTCACCCTGTCCAGTCCCCTGGGGTAGCCTCCAGGACAAAGCAGTTTTGTGATTGGTTTCCTTTTTTATTTTAACTTTACAACTTTAAATGTGACTGAAAATGAATGAAAAAGTCTTTAATTAATATTTATTTGGACAAATTGCTATGAAAAAACAAAATAAAACTCATAAAGATGTGGGTTTTATTGGGAAAAGTAAATTATTATTATTATTATTATTATTATTATTAATAATAATAATAATAATAATAATAATAAGTAGAAGAAGAATTGTTCTTAATGTTTACAAATATTTTTATATTTATTTTTTAATACTAATTAAATAACAATTAATATTTAATAATAATCATAATAATAATAATAATAATAATTATTATTATTATTATTATAAACATGAGCCATTATGAATCCTTAGAAAATATTTTTTCTCACAAAATAAATGTAAAATATCCATTTATATATGTGATTTTAAAAAGTATTTAAATTTAATCATAATAATTAATTGTTTTACACGTAGTACATTTAAATTTTAGACCACAAGTAGTTAAACGTTTTTAATAATTTTTGGTTTTATTTATTGATTGATTAATTTATTGTATTTATTTATTTTACAGACACACCATCTGAGGACTAATTGTTTTTCTATAAATACACATCCTGTCTGAGTTGCTAATAGGGGTTATTTCTAATTTTAATTTTTATTTAATGTCTACTATACTATTTCATGATTTATTTACATGAAGAATTAGTACAACAATAAAATTTCATGTAATAATAATAATAATAATATAACAAACATGGGCAATTATAAATCCTTCTAAAATATATTTTTTTGCACTTAATTTAATCTCACCAATTATTATTTCATTTTTTCACTTTCACACATAAAATTTTAAAAAGTATAATAAAATGTAATTAATTATTTTATTTATTTATTTTACATCCTAGCACTTATTTTTCAAGAAATGCACATCCTGTCTAAGGTGCTTTAATAGCGGTTACTTCTAATTTGACATTTTATTTAAATTACTTCTATACTATTTTTTAGATTTTTTTTAAATAAGTGATTTATTTTTTTAAAATCCATTTAATAATAATAATAACAATAATAATCATCATAATAATCATCGTCATCATAATAATCATCATGAGCCGTTATGAACCCTTCTAAAATAACGTTTTAATATTATAAATACATGATCATATCTCACCTCTTTAAATTATATCACGTATTTACAAAATAGTCCCAGAGGTAATTCTAACATGCTCAGTGTTAACTCCAGACACCCTTTAATATTCCAAATCTACTACAATAATCTGATTTTTTTCCCCAATAAATACTTTCTACAGTAGGTGTTACATTAAAAGCTGTGGATCATTAATGCAGTAGTGATATGATACAGAACATTCAATTATTATAGCAAGAAAGCAGCTTGATCGTTTAGACATTAGATTCAAAACTTTGGGATTTAGGTACATTACAGGCAAGTACACATGCATGCTCATGTCGTGATAGCAATACATTCGGATTAAAAATAAAAATATACAGTTTTGGGTTTGTTTTTTATAACATATTTGTAATAATACATTCGATATTATAATAATGTATATATAGCTTTTGGAGAATGCCTTCATACAAAGCAGTTATAAAGAGGTTTCATAATAATAATAATAATAATAATAATAATAGTAATAATAGTAATAAAAATACACAAATATGGCTTGCATAGTTGTATATGAAGTCAAATCTAGTCATGCTAAAATCCCTTATGGAAAAGTCAAACAAACTGTACATGCTGCAAATTATGTACATTGTGTGTGTTTCAATTTATAATCCATGTTTTTCCGGTATACAATATCTGATTAAATATATGTTTTACTTATTTAATCTTACCAATTAAATTTGACATGTAGTACACCTAAAATATATTTTTTTCACATTTAGCTTACTTTTTGAAATAATTAATAAATAAATAAAAATTATTTTAAGTTTTTACACTACATATAAAATTTCTAAAACCTGTTTTTTTTCATGATTCGTTCTTTTTTAAATTTTATAATTACAGTACATTTTAATAGGTCACATATCAGATCATATGGTTTAATTTATTTTTACATTTCAATTATTTCTTTGTAAGGGACATATCATTTCCCGTAAAGTTTACAGACGTAATTTTATTTCTAAATTTCTCAATATTTCAAACAAATATTTGTGATTTTGTTCCTCAATTAAAATTTCTCTCACACTTAAATGTAATTACAAATGACTCCCATGTCAAGTTATGA
>JAQMYK010000018.1:20344315-20357505 GCA_030014345.1 Clarias buthupogon | reverse complement strand
GAGGACAGCGCTATCCGCTCCTTCCGCTTGCATGAGCTCACAGACGCCCCTGATTGGCTGTAGAGCCGTGATTAATGCAGGAGCACGAAGTACCCTTCTAATCCTTCCCGTCTGAGAGAGCTCGGCCAATCAGCTCTCTCTAGACCTCTGGCTGCGAGAGGTTACAGCATCACCCGGGATGCTTTTACCACTTTTGCCACAAATGTTAGAGCAGCTGAAAAACAGCCGATCCCTCCGCAGTCGCTTGTTTTTTTACTTCTTGCTTGTCATAGAAACCGTGCAGCTTCATCTCTGACACTGGAGACTCATTCCATAAATCTTAAATAAAAAAGTTTTCTCTATAACAGTGATTAGACCCTGTAAATAGGCTGCTACAGAAACAGTAACATATTCCTCAGTCTCCAATAATGCAATAACAAAGATCAGATCAGAAGCACAATCAGAGCTGCTGTTAAAGGAAATTAATCAACCTTCTAAAACAAGCACACTGTGGTTCAGTATAATCCCGCCAAAAGGAATTCATGCGATAGCGTCGCTGTATATTAGCATGGCAGGAGCGTGCCGCGTCGCGATGTGAATATCAACCCTGGAACATTGATTTTTTTATCAGGAAATCTTTACACCCGTAGTAAAACAGAGTTGGTGATTGATATTCCACGCTCATATCTGATGCGCAGGGCTGTTTTTTTCTTTTTAATAGAGGCACCGTGGCAGAGTGCTGATAATTGGATCACGCTGGGCTCTTTAATATTGCAGGGAAACTGGAATCATGGTCAGAGAGCGCGTGCGGAGAGGAGAAGGGCACGGAGCTCAAAGAACTGGGGGAAAATGGGTTCAATTTGTAAATGCTTATTAATTTCCTGAGACATTCTGACTCTTTGATGAAGATTATTAGTCCATTTTAACTCAATTATAATTTTTTTTCATGAATTAATTAATTACATTAGCATTAGCATTGTATTTAATTTCTACTAGTATGATCTGGTTTATATATCTAATTTGTATTTGGCCATGATCCTTTATTCCGAAAATAACCTATGTAAGGCGTTCAAGTCAAACCGGGACTTGTGACTTTAACCACAGCTAAAAAACATTTTAAAAGAACACCATACTGTGAATGAAGGACACATGTGTCTGTGTGAACTGTACACACAATCATTCATCAACACCACTTGCACATTAACGGCCCAAATATTTCCACATGTTTGGGCCACTAAAGGAGTTCCTGGGAGGCCAGTGTTCCAGATGTGCAGCAGGCAGTCCGATCATAGTTTCTACCTTGATGGTTTCCAAACACTAGTGAAACGCTGTAGTGTACCAGTGGATTATAAAGAGAAATAAAGTGAGTTTTCACTCTCAGGACTGTGTTCTTCAAAATCAACAAGTCCCGCTTTGACTTGAACGGCCCTCGTATTTCTATGAATAACGTACACAAAGGAGACTGGATACTGAAAATACACTCGATGAATTGAAAACACGAGTATAAACATGTTTAAGAGCCCTTTGCTGTAATAAGATGAATGCAGTTAATATATTAAACGACCTCATTCATGTTAATGAGCTGCCTTTTAAGGGAAAAGGGGTGGGGCTTATCAGCTAGGTAGTTCAAGGTGCGGTGGAGCCTGTTTCTGGCCCAAAACAGAAAGACTTAAAAGCACCAGAATGCAATGGACTTAAGTGGACAGCAATCTAAATTTAAAAGTTTAACAATTTGAACTTTTTGTAGACAATTTTGGTATTTTATCAATCGGACTTATTCCAAGGATTGAACTACATCTGAATCTTGTAAAACTGAATTTGAAACCTGGTACACAGATTCAAATCATGGAATCAATTTTATATTTGATGTAATTCAACGTTACTCAGGAATGCAAATAAAAGCAAAAATATTCAAATTGTCGTGGCACATTTGTCTTTTCATATCTCCAGTGCAATAATACACATCAAACCTTTTTCCTAAGAGCATTGAAATTATCTAGTCTATTACAGCTCTACTTTAAACCCCCCAAAAATATGACAAATTGCCCTTTTACGGACATAAGAAAAAAACATTTTTGGGATCTTGGCGGAATTTAATCAAAAAAGAGCATCTTCATAAAAAAAAATTAATAATAAAAAAGGATGCAGCTCTGCAATTTTGATAAAATCATAACTTAACAGCTGTTGTAGTTTATGCTTGTGATTGCTTTGTGTTCAACGTTTTTTCTACCATCTGTTCTCTCTCTCTCTCTCTCTCTCTCACACACAGACACACGCAGAAAAATGATGAGAGAGAATTTTAGATGAGAGGAAGCATTAGCTGATCTACAGTCTATAACCTTTGAAGTGATAATGGAGCTCTGCATTTCGTTTTGCCTAAGCGCTGAGCACATCTGCTCTTTTCTTTCTTAAACCGGTTCATGGTGACTATCCTGCGGTCCAGCTGGACAAACAGGTCTATAATCATCATGTTATATGACAAGTCCTATCCTGCTGGCCTTCAGCTCCCTCTGATGGACCTGCAGCGCGTGCTCCAGCTTCTGATCGGCTGATCGTACCGTCTCGTTGGGAGAAAGGTTGGCTGGAGCCTGGCCTTTACTCTCGGAGTCCTCCAGCCAGTTCCGTCGAGCGAGCTCCTCCAGCTCGGCCTGCATCTTATCCCAGAACTCAGTGTCTGACTGGAGAGTCAAAGGAAAAAGAAAAGAAAAGAGGGAATCAAAAAATGATCTGTGAATACAATTGTTCAGGTTGTCGCACCCAGTCACACACTAGGGACACTAATCTGTCTACAGCACTTGTCCATGGACTGCTGGATTAAAACAGCGTACCTGGAGGAAACCCACCAAGCACAGAGAGAACATGCAAACTGCACACACACACACACACACACACAGGACCAGAGCCGAGATTCGAACCCCCAACCCAGAGGTGCGAGGTGGCAACGCTAACCACACATCTATGTGCGACATTTATCATTTATTATATAAAATTGCGCGAAAATAGTAAAATTAATACTAAAATACAATTTAAGGAATTGCAAGAAAGGATTAAAAAACCTTAACTTGCATGTTATCATTATCTCTATTGTCTCTAAAGTATAAAAATCTTGGATTTTTTTAAATTAAAAGTTTTGGTTTAAAACTGAACAAAAAAAGTAAGCATGAACATGTTCTTGGAAATTATTTATTTATTTATTTTTTACTTTTTTTTTTACTGTAGAAACTGCAGAATTGATCTTAAACCTGTTACTTTTTAATGGTCATATTTATAATTTTTTTCTTTATCTATTACATAGAAACATCAATCAAAAGCAAAAAGACATTATTATTATTGTCTTTCACTGACTGTCTAAATTGACTGATTTCATTCATGTTTCTATGTAATAAATAAATGAAATAAAAAAATATGATCATAAAATTTAGTATTGTGGCCTTGCACCTCCAGGGTCGAGGGTTCGATTCCCACCTTGGGGTCTGTGTGCATGCAGTTTACAGTACATGCTTGGTGAGTTTCCTCCAGCTACACCGGTTTCCTCCCACAGTCCAAAGACATGCAGGTTAGGGATAATTGGCGTTCCCAAGTGTTTGTGTGAGAGTGTGTGTGAATGTGTGTGTGTGTGTGTGTGTATAGATTGGCACCCTGTCAAGGGTATATCCAGCCCCGTGCACGAAGACTCCTTTGATCGGCTACGGAAAATGACTAAATGAAATCTTTTTATCGCTACCTGTTTATATAAAGATAAAATGACGGAGACGTGCACCAGACAAGTAAACAAACCTGCACGTCTTTTTCATTTGGCACCTTTTCCTTACTGTACTGTATGTTCAGTTTGAGCCGCACACCAGTGGAACTGATAAAGTGTCATACTGTAGTGGGTAAAAAAACTTGCCATTCTCATTATGCAACACTGACACCTGCGATAAATTTGTTGCATTTGTGTCCTTTGCACTGTCCTTTGCTTTAGCCAAACACCGGGCCGCCCTCACGTACTCGGCATTAGATCTGTGTTACTGCCGTCACGCCGGTCATTAGCGCGGGTTCGGGCTGCGAGGTGAAAAGCTCAGAGATCATTTCAGGTTATTGAGAGGATGAGATCCAATATCAGATTTAGAGCTGGATTGCAAAACTAATTCTCAGATTTCATACCGTGTGTGTGTGTGTGTGTGTGTGAGATGGCTCAGTCCAGATTCATTATAGTTCATAACCTGAGCTATTTACAGTCATTTACTGACTATAGATAGATATACTGTAGCCTGTGAGTGCTGAGAATGAGGTTTATCGTTACCAATGACCCTGCATGCACAGTGTGTGTGTGTGTGTGTGTGTATATACACATATTTAGCTCTTTGTTAGGACCAAAATGATAAAACAGCTTCAACATTGAAATCCTGAGACAGCTTCAACCCCCCCTAAAAAAAAAAGAAAGAAAAAAAGTACAACTCGTGAATAATTCTCTCCACATCTTCCCCCAAAGAGATGATTAGACTGCTCCGGCTCATTCGAAATGCTGCCACGAAGAATGTCAAGCCCTTTTTATGAAAAAGGATCACGGACAGGGGAAGACCGATCGGGTGCGAGACAAACAATGTCAAGGGACGAGCAAAGAACCTCGAAACTCTGGTTACGTACAGGATTCATCTTAAATTTGACATGATGCGTGTTTTAAAAGTGCTGATGGCGTAAAAGAAAATCGTGCATGTTTATGCGTCTACGTCTGGTCTGGGTTCTCCGGTTTCCTCCTACTTTGCAAAAACAAAAATAGTGAAATTAATTTCCTGTTATTATCATGAATAGTTTTGAAGCCTAAAGTCGGATGTTAAAAAAAACCATAATGGTTCTGAGGGCAGAAGGTTGAGCGTAAGACGAGAGGGAAGAAGAGAAGGAGAATAAGGACGCTAACGTGAACGCGAATCCGTCAACCTTCACAGCGTCTCCCTGAACGGAAGAGGTTCTGGCGACTTCATCGTCCGCTCACGTGTCATCAGTCTAGACGAGCGTCTGAACCTTCATTTCAGTGCAATCACAAATAAGAAAAACAAAACAAATATTTATAACAATAACAATAGGCGTTCAAGTCAAACTAGGACTTTTTATTTCTCCTTTATAACACCAGAAGAATTCGTCCTTTTCTCTCCACACAGCCCACTCAGGTGCTCGATCGGTTCCTCGTTATTTCAAGACCGTGCACCGTTCGTCCTCCGCAGCTGATCCGGAATGCAGCTGCACGACTTGTTTCCACCCTTCCCCAGTTCTCCCACACCACAGCACTACTCCGCTCCCTCCAACGGCTTACAGTACAAAACAGTGACGCTTGCCTACGGAGCTTAAAATGGCCCAGAACCCACTTACCTCAAATAACTTCTCACACCCCGTACTGCACCATGTTCCCTCCAATCTAAGACATGCATCTAGACTTTCCGTCCTGGCACCTCGGTGGTGGAATGAACTTCTTCAGGATGTCCTTCGGATGACTGCAGAGTCACCGGCAAACATTAAGCAACGACTACAGACCTATGTGTCCCTCCACGAACCACCCCAAAAAAAGAAATCCTTCCCAATAGTGTTTGACTGACTGAACTCGTAGTTTTATCTATATTTTATGATGAAAATTTTTTAAGCACTTATGTAAGTCGTTCTGGATAACACCGTCTTGTCAAGCGCCTAAATGTAAATGGTCTGAGCGTAGAAACTTTATATAATCTCCTGCTAGACTAATGCACGTTTCCCAGTGTCTCACTAGTACTTGGACGCCATGAAGGTAGAAAGATTTCTCAGTACACAAGAGCCACGATCGGACTGCTTGCTTTATTCATGTTTGAAACACCGGCCTCCCAGGAACTCCTTTAATGGCCCAATTATGTGGAAATGGTTTGGAGCGAGGGCAGGATGTGGCGATAACTCCCAGACGAGTTCCTGTAATGTGCAAGTGGTGATAGACGCGTCTCTTCCGCAAACTCCATGCACATAGAGACGGGAATCGAACACAGCGACCGTGCTAACCACTACACCACCTGCCACCTTAATTTTATTTTATTTTATTTCTTTATTCACCAAAACAAATTACATCACAACTCCCGGTTTGACTTGGAACTTGGAGTAATCTTTTGTGTTGAATAACCCGCAGCTGTGATGCTAACACCCACTACGTATGTCGCCGGGCCCTTTATTAAGTCTAAAAAGATTTAGCTGTGACAGTTTGAGAAAAGTTGCACAACCCTAAAGATATGTCCAAAAAGTTCTGAAACCCTCACAACTGTGCAAAACACAGATGAACCAGCTTAAGACAAACTTAAAAGTACAGATTTTTAAACAGTTTTAAACACGATCGATGATGTCGTCTATGATGGGAAATCTTTTTAATCACATCTACATCTACACAGAATTAAACTCTCAGAATGTACTGTAGCTGAATAAAGCTGAATAAGATGTTCACTGTTTTCTTCACACACCAACGACATGCTGGACTTCATCAACACGAAATCAGTGACTCTGTTTTCTGCCCCGCGGAGTACAGATGACTGGTCTTCTATCGTTGCTCTATTTTTGATGAAAGGCTTCACGCAGTGGCGGTGGCACGACCATCCCTCATCTGAGTCATGGGTCTCTGCTCGAGTGCACTGAGGCTCCCGTCATGGATGTTTAACCTTCACTACCTGTTCGGATCACGACCCGGAGCAGGAGTTCCAATACATCCAAGTCTTCTCAGTGATGATCGATAAACACACAACTTCCTAAACACTCAGGAACCCTCCTGATGTCAGTCGGTGTGTGTGTGTGTGTGTGTGTGCATGTGTGTGAGATTGTAGCAGCCAATATCACCAATTATACAGTATATCAGCATTATTCTGCACATACAGCAGTTTCATGAAACTGTTCTACAAGTCAGGATCCGAGCACAAGAGGTATTTTACTATTGTTTCAACACACTAAGGTTAAACTCTCTTTGTTCAGACTTGATGAATGGTTTCAGTTTAATAATGATAAGAAAAAAAGATCTAGAAATGTATTACATGCGCTTCATCATGCTAAATTGAAAGTGACATTTACGTTTTGTAAAATCACACAGCGGGTGCAAAATGAACTGATTTGCATTTTTTTTCTACTTTTTCAGCTAAAAACACCAAAATCTGCATCAGACAAACTCGCAAAAACGGGCAACTTGAGATTTTGTCCATGTGAAAGACACGATTCTCTGTTGATTCGCTGTAAATATTTTGTATTTGCACGTTTTTAAACAACTGAATTTTTGGTGAATCAGAATTCAAAAGCTTTTGGGGTGATTTTGGGTGAACGGAAAATCATCTTCATCTCAACTCATGTTAGATCTGTCTGTCTGCTTATAAGTAAACCTTTGTGATTTAATTTATTATTTAATATAATCGACCTTTTATTTGTAGTTTCAATTAATTGAAACGATGGATCAGAGTTTGATTCAGAATCATTTTGGACTTTTTAAATTATTTAGGTACTGTAAACTTACAAAAGTTAACATACAACGGTACTTCTGCATATAAATGTAATTCTTTCCAGACTTGAGTACTTTAAGTGAAATTTCATATTGCAAGACTCGGTGTCGCATAGGAAATAATGTAAATGCAGATAATCCATTCCAGGCACCCAAAAATATTACCAACATTACCAATTTCTAACACCGTACAGTGGAACCTTGGATTACGAGCATAATTCGTCCGGGAAGCGGCTCATATTCCAAAACACTCGTAAACCAAATTTAATTTTCCCATAAGAAATAATGAAACTCAAATTATTTGTTCCACAGCCCAAAAAACAAACAAACATAAAAATAATTAATTATTTATTATTCATTATTCGTAATTATTACCAATATTACCAATTTCCACCACTATAATCGTATTTTCCCATATGATAACAATTTTTAAAAAAAATTTTTAACTGTAAATGAAGGTAAAATATGAAAAACAGACCTTTTAACCTTAATCTATGATTCCTCTTGGCACCGGCTGCTTTAAAAAATAAACTGAAAGCGGCACCGTTTTCTTCTTGCTACCGTCCTTGATAACATTTTTGTGACCCATGATGCTACTGTTTGTCTTCACTAAATCTTGCACAAAATGCAAAAAAAAAACATGTAACCAAAAAACTATGTAAATTCACTTCGCTTGACTGTCAACTGACGCAAACAAGTGTTAAGCGGCGTCCAGACGTACATACAACGTAGGCACAAGTCGGCGTTTGGTTCGACTCGGTTCAGTTACTCGAATGGCAAAAATGCTTCGCGTGCCGAGGCAAATCGCTTGCAAAATGTTTGTTCTTAAGACAAAATTCTTAAGGAAGGGCGTTCGTATGCCGAGGTGCCTCTGTTCCCTAAAAATGATGAATTCCTTAAAAATACACCGCAGCATCTTCAGAACATAGAAACCGCTTCCATCTTCAGCAAATACTCCCGTTTTGCACGAGTATTGCTTCATCTTCTTCTTTTGAGTTTATGGGCATTTGGAGCAATACCGCCACCTAATGGACTAGAGAGTAAGGCTAAAGATTCGAAAGGTTCGAAATTATTAGAAATTTTAAACATTTCAATGATTATTAAATGATTTTAGTAGTTTTTAATACTTCAAAACCTGTATGAAATATAACCCAAACTTGCAAGGACCCAACATCGAATCGACAGTCTGCCTCTCCTCTACTCACAAGGTTCATTTTTAAGTGTTTGTTTTTACACATTTAACATTAAATTAACTTTTATATTTAAAAATAATTTCCTTCGGAGCTATTATTTACAAATGTGTATTATCATCATCATCATCATCATTGTCCTTTCAGACCTTATACAACATAAAACTCAGCACGCATCATATCTTGGACTTAAACCCAAAAACCTGAACAGTAACCAGGACCTATAGATCATACTCCCAGAGCATTGTTCTATCAAATCCAACATGATGTAAAGATTTGAATGAATCAGCAGGAAAAAATAGCCACGGAGAAGGAAAGCTGACTCTGAGGAACCCTGGTATCCGTATCGACTCCTCTGTACCTTTGTGCTTCTGTTAAATATAGACACTAAGTCGAGTCTAACATCTCCGCTCCTCTACGTCCAGCTCTGGAAGGCTTAAAGACGGCTGTAATACAAACCCCTGGTGCGGTAAGCAGCGAGCATAATGCTGACGATCCTGATACTAGACTAGCTGACGTCGTCATAAATGAAATGCTACGCCTAAAAATACCGCGACCGTGCAGGTGTGGCTTCCCGGACCGGACCGAAATCCTGAATTAAAAGGGCACGGATATAGTAACGGGTACAGCGCGGTACAGACAACATACAGTCCCGTGAATGGTCAGTTTATCAGAGACACACCGGATAGGTGACGTTGTCGGTGTTTAATTACTCACTGTAATTACTAGCCTGGATGACGCGCTGGAGAAAGTTTTGGCACCCCCTGCGATCAAGGTGAAAGTATTCGAGTAGGATCAGCGGATCATTATGAGAGTGGATTATTTGATTTTCAGGACCTGGGACCCTGGAGCGGCGAGACTGTCTGATAGCACGAAACAGCAGGATAATCGCTGTTATTTTGCAATAGAAAGTACAAAATACCCATGATGCACTTGGAGGAAATAAGGAGATTATTACATGATCATATTGTTCAGTTCTAATCTGAGTGGGTGTAAATTTTCCGTTCATTGTTGAGTTTGTTATGTGAAATCTGGAACTTTGTATGTGTGTGTGTGTGTGTGTGTGTGTGTACTGCCTCTCACCTCTACAGCAGCTTTGGCTCGCACAAACTCCTCCTCCAGAGAGTGCTGCCTGCCGTACAGAGAGCTTCCCAGTCTCAGCTTGGGACGCTGTGCACACAGATGGTCCCACACACACACACACACACACACACACACACACAAGGTCAGTCAGCAGTCTCGACCCTGTAAGACTATCTAGATCCTCAGGTACCTTCTGATGAATCTGCGATATAAAAGTTGGAGGACAAGTCAGGAGTTCTTAGCTCGCTCTTATTACCTATTCTTAAGGGAAAAGTAGGGTCAAGTTTATACTTCTAACCTCCGAGCCCAACTTTTAAGCGAGAGAGAGAGAGAGAGAGAGAGAGACTGAGACAGAAAGACAGACAGCGAGACAAAGGACAGGAATATTTCCACATAGACGTCTTTAAAGTTTTAAGATTTAAACCCATTACCATAAAAGTTTCTGACCGCGTATGTGACTTCGTTCTATTAAAAAAAAAAAGGCGAAAAAAAGAAAAACGCATTTCCCCATAGGGAATAATGTGAATGCAGATAATCTGTTCCAGCCACCCAAAAATATTACCAGTATTACCAATCTCTAACACTGTACAGTGGAACCTCGGATTACGAGCATAATTCATTCCGGAAGCGGCTCGTATTCCAAAACACTCGTAAACCAAATTTAATTTTCCCATAAGAAATAATGGAAACTCAAATTATTCGTTCCACAGCCCAAAAAAATTTATACATAAAAATAATTAATTATTTATTATTCATTATTAGTAATTATTAACAATATTACCAATTTCCAACACTATAATCGTATTTTCCCATATGATAACAATAAAAAAAATCATTTTTTAAAAATAAATAGATCAAAATAATGAATACAAAATATTAAGTAAAAATAAAACAAATTAAGCTGCACTTTACCTTTAAAAAAAAAAGCAAAAATAAATCCCGACAGGTAAGTATTTCCGTTTGTGCGCGCAGGCGCAGGCGCTGTGTGTGTGTGTGTGTGTGTAAAACTAAAGTAAGCTCCCCTCTCCCCCTTCTCGTCTTACACACCCTTCCTCCACTCTTTGCACACACGCACGCACATGCAGCAAAAACACTGTTTTATCGGGAAAATAGACAGGAAATCTCTCTAATGACACTCGATTGAGCGACACACTGTAAAGTAAAAATAAAAGAAATTAACCTGCACTTTACCTTTGAAAAGAATCGCGACAGAGCAGTGTTTCAGTGTAGAACAAAGAGAAAGAATGTGTGTGTGTGTGTGTGTGTGTGTGTGTGTGTGTGTGGCGCGCACACAGACACAAAGAGCAGGCTAAGACTTGAGCAGGGAGTGAAATGGATCTTTAACCTCTCTAATGAGACTTGCTTTTGCTTTACACGCGCGTGTACACACACGCATACAGACACAAAATAAAATGTGTTTTACGCACATACACGTGGTCACAGTGTTACAGTAAACAGTACACGCGTGCATGGATGTTGATTATACCAGTGAGAGACGAGACGATAGACGATTACCCACAATTCCGCAGCGCAAAAGAGAGAAAAACCGTTGGCCCAGGTGTGATCATGTGACGCTCGGCGCCAAAACTAGAAGCGCATGCGTGATACATGATACTCGGTACTCATAAACCAAGACTTGCTCGTTTTCCAAGTCAAAATTTATTAAAAACCTTCGCTCGTCTTGCGGCACACTCATAAACCGCGTTTTCATTGTAATCATATTTTCGCATATGATAACTATTAAAACATTTAGAAAAGACATGTAAATGAAGTAAAATATGAAATAAATAGACATTAAACCTCACTTAACAGTAATTTATGGCACCGGCTGCTTTACAGTCCAAACTGAAAGCAGCTCCCTTTTCTTCTTGCTACCGTCCTTGCTAACATTCTTAGGATCCGTGGTGCTATGTCTTCACTAAAAAAAACAAACACTTTTTTTACTTGGTTAGCTTGGTTTTCCCCTCACGCAAACAACTTTTGATTGGCTACCGGACATATGTGGTCACGTATACTGTATGGTCGCTATTATAAACGTTTAATTCTTAAGGTGAAAAGGTGGGCGTTTGTATGCTGAGGTTCCACTTGGGATTTTCCCTCATTTTCTCTCTAATTTATTAGTAACCAATTTCCACCCGTCATCAAGGATTTTACCCGTACCTGTGGTGCAGGCCCAGGGTCAGACTCCATGCTCATGCTCATCTCCAGCGTGTGTTTATTCGCGAGGCTGCTTCTGAAATCAGCAGACCTGCAACGAGAAATAAAGCAAGAAATTTTCTTAAAGCAAGAAAGATTAAATGTCTTATTAGACCTAATAGATATGGTTGGAAAAAAAAGCAGAGCAGCTTCAGACGCGGGTCAAGGTTCATCGCCGGGGTCAGAATGTCTGAGATGTCCAACTCCTCCTTGGTAAGTTTTCAAATCAAATGTATGATTATTATAGTGATTATAGCGCCGCTTTAAAACATTACAAACTGCACTTGGAAGAGACAACAGAAGCGTATACACACACACGTGTTAGCATCCACACCGTACCAGAGCAGCTCGCTGGACGAGTGATGAGAGGTGCACCGCTTCCTCTCGTACCGCCATTTCCTCGCACCGTCCCAGGCGCTGTCTGGGTGGAGACTCACTTCGTCCCATCTGTCCCGGGGTGAGCTGCTCACTACGCAGAAAGACAAACAGGGTGCGGACTTAAAGCTAGGGATTTCTCTTCTGCACAAGATGAATTCGTTTTAGTAATTGACACTTTTTTTTTTTTATATTTGCGCTAGTTAATATGGTAAACTTAACATTCTTGGAAGGAGTCTCCAGTGCAAGTGAGAGCGTAAGTTTTTCTACGCAGCAAAGTCTTAAGCATGAAGCAGCAGCACAGTTTTTTAGACTGATCAACTTCAACAGAGAGAAAGAGAAGAACGAGCGCGGCAGGATGTTTGTAAAGATGGTTAATTTGGCGTTTAATTAGCTTAAACTGCATGCGCGGCCTCATAACGCGTGTCTAGTGTCGCTCAAGACTTTTAACGGAGCGGTGCAGGGTGTTATTGGGAAGGTGTTCATTCTGCTTTATCTGACACACTTACATACGCAGACATCCTGCATGAAAGCAAAAAAAGTCTTTAGTGAGCTGAAGTCTTTTCTTTCGCGTGGTTCCTCAGACTCTGGGATCGCAGCGTAAAAACTCGAGCGCGTGCTATTCTTTTCAAAATTACAAAGCAGCACAATGCTTCTTTTAACGCTGTCTTTTTTGATAAGGGGATGAGAATAGAGCTTAAGGCTCATTCTATAGAAAAATGGCTAGAATTCAGGAAGTGGAAGCAGTTTCTGAGTGCAACTTTAAGGTAGTGCAGTAACATACACAACTGCAAGACATGAAGTTTGCTGCTTTTTTTTTTTAAGTACAAACCGGATTCCAAAAAAGTTGGGACACTTAACAAATTGTGAATAAAAACTGAATGCAATGATGTGGAGATGGC
>JAQMYK010000018.1:20262129-20282158 GCA_030014345.1 Clarias buthupogon | reverse complement strand
CCGGAGTACCCGGAGGAAACCCACCAAGCACGGGGAGAACATGCAAACTCCATGCACACAGAGACGGGAATCGAGCTGGCCGGGGAATCGAACCCAGACCCTGGAGGTGCAAGGCGACAGTGCTAACCACTACACCACCGTGCCGCCTTATATTGCATATATTATTATTTAAAATAGCTTAATCTGCACGTCTTGAGACAAAGAGAAAACATGCAAACTTCATGCACACAGGGCCTAAGGCAGGAATTGAACCTGGAGATGCGAGGCAACAGTGCTAACCACTGCTCCACCTTAGCACGAAATAAGATTATAAATAACATAATATGCAATCGACTACACAAACGTTAAGAAAAACATATATTCTGTATGTGACTACAATATACAACAGAAGAGTTACAAATACATTAATGTCAGGCATGATATTGCATTTTAAACATGCACGGACAGTATGCACAGCTTATTGCATGGTGTGAAGTGCATAAACTTAAACTTATATACTTGTGCAGTGCTCTGCATTTTGCACGTGTGCTTCATGGTGCATCCTGAACCTGTAAAGAAATGTAGCTGATACTTGTGCTCGCTCTTATGTCCATGAATACATTATTTATTTTATTTTATTATAATTTTTTACACTGCATACATGGACGCTTTGCATGCTGCATCCGTGTTCCATTTGCCGTGTTTTGGTTTTCTCCCGCCATTGTGGACTCGGGTTTCACTTCCCCGCCCTCTCCCGCGCGCTCGTGTCGCGCCGCCATTTTGTGTCGCGCGCCAAGTCTCCTCGTGCGTCCTGTCATGGCGCCTTTGTTCCCTAGCGACAGCACGAAGAATACAAGAAGAACCTGAATATATAATAACACAACAACACGACTTTTCCATTCAAAATATGAACTACAACATCTAAACTTTCGTGTAACACGTCGACATAATGAAACAATGACCTCTGGGTGCGGGGCGCCATGTTGAAAAACCAGTGAGGGATCTAAAAATAAAGATGGTGGAAATGGTGAATTCCCTCTCAACTAAGTAGGTCCTAGTTTGTCACATTTTCCATGTGTCACTGGGTTTTTAAAATCATTCAACAAGGTTGAAGAAGTGTATTTAAACTGCAAAACAGCAGAATATAATATATTTCTGTGTAAGGATTTTTAGGTTTGTCATTGTTGTTCATTCAGACTCCCAAAGTCGACTTCAAAACATCTTTAAAAAGACTTACAAATAAAATCAATCTAAATGTTTTAACAAGACTTGATAATCATAGTATAGTAGTATAAATAATGTTCCCTCAAAAACACTCCGCGGCATCAGGAGACCTCCTGATCAGTGGTTTGACACCTTAACCACAGAGCCACTCCTGCCCCATCTATACAGAGGGGCCCCAAAAATGTATACACACATCAACATGAAAAATATATACACAAACAAATCACTGTCACATGATACCATTAACAATGCTGCGACTAGTGACATCTTTATAGAAAACTTTATAAAACACATTGCTGCCATAATTCAATTTGAGTTTAATTAAACTAAAAAAGGGTGTAGATAATAACAGTTTAAGTGTGTATACATTTTTTGGGCCCCGCTGTAATATTAATCTGCAAAAGAATTATTCGCCTATTCATCTATAGGCTGTAAATAGTTTGGCCCTGATATTAGCACAGCTTCACTTGACCATGGCTTGCTCCTCTAATGAAGTTAATGCAAGTGTCGATATTTTTATATCCGACTTTTTGTAAAGAAGCCAGAAACTCAATTTGTAGATACACAGCCCGTTTTTGGCTTAATACCAAAGTCTCAATGATA
Source organism: Clarias buthupogon (assembly GCA_030014345.1). Taxonomy (NCBI): domain Eukaryota; kingdom Metazoa; phylum Chordata; class Actinopteri; order Siluriformes; family Clariidae; genus Clarias; species Clarias buthupogon. The sequence goes on along the minus strand of JAQMYK010000018.1, from coordinate 20,280,352 downwards.
TGACCTACGTTGGCAAGCTGTATTCAAGGTTTTCAAACATTTGGCCTTGGTGCAGCTTTCTGTAACTGAATCAGATTTGTCTAGTTGGAATTCTTGGCCAGCTGGGCTATTGATATTCATTTAGTTTCTAAAAGATATTGAGCCTGTACATTTTAACCATCAAACAAACTGAGACTTTATTTACACAACATATTTCAGTGGTTTAACAAGCTTTCGTTAGTTTAATATGTCTCTGGCCTTGACTATGCATTTGGATCGAGTTAGTGTTAATATTGACCAAGCTACTCAACATACTGTAATGAAACTTTAAGCCCTGTGCATATGGCCTGTTTTTTTTTTTTTAGTTCCTGTTTTCAAAGTTGAAGTGCACTATATGGCCTCTGCATTTTCTGTAGTGAACTATATCATAGTTCTATAGACACCACCAGGTTGGTCAAGTCTTTGAAATAGGCAATAATAAGAAAATTAAGTCCAGAATAAAAAATAAAAAAAATTGTTCAATGTATTCCACAGCTTGTAGTGCACTTTGTGTCCAATGGGCCAACCTTTAAGGATTAAGAATATGACCACGGCCCCTACTGGGATGAACTGTAATTATTGAGTGAAGCTGACGACCGTCTTTGTGTCGTTGGCTGTAACTTTATCTCGCACACATACATGACAATAGCATGGACAGAGCTATCAGGCCAACGGGTCTTTATACTTCTTTCAATTTGCATGTCAATGCATTTAAATGGAAACGGGAAACCCAAGACCACATGCTAGGTTAATTACTTTAGTGGTGTTTTCTGTTTTCATCAGTGTGTAGATGAAGAGTCAAAGGAAAACAATGTGGGGATTAAGCGGTTAAAGTGATACAGTTAGTCTTATACTGGACCTTTAATCCATAGTGAGCTCATGTGCTCAAATATCTATTGTGTCATAATAAATTAGGATAGTATTCATTTAAACCATAGATTTTGCACTGCAGTTGTAACTCTATTTGAACTATGAAATCCTCTGTAAATTATTTGTCTTATCAGTTGCAGGACTGTCCAGAAGATTAATTTATTTTTTGCTATTGTTTACATAATGAGTATTAGACAAGAAGACTTGATTTAAGTTTAAACACAAGGTCATGCACATACTTACAAAATTGTGCATTAAATTGCATGTAAGATTTTGCAAATTACTTTACTCATACAATTAACCATTGCAAAACTGAAGCCATCCTTCACCCAGAGCTGTGTTACAGTACAGTAATTTGTCTTTGGGCAATTGGTCCATGTGATACCATTAACATGACACTAGATGGTAGTAAATATCTTGAAATAAATTCTACATTTCAAACTGATTGAGGTTGGTATGAGATTTTGGTAGCAGATTTCATGTTATGTTATGATATTTTTAGCTTCTAGGTTTTTTAAAACGGTGCAAAAGAAAGCGAGGAGCAAAAACAGCTATGATCGTGATTATATATTTGATATATTTGTGTTTGAGCGATATATAAATGCCACAACTACAAAAAACATGAATCAGAATGACAATTTAACAGGACTATCTGCATTTGCACACATTTACACACAAATACAACATAAGGTACATCACAGCCACATGATTTCAAATTGGTCAATTTAAAGATGTGTGTACATATTAATTGATGCTATGTTTATGGGAGTGTTAAATGTTAGTTTTGCATATATGCATGAGAAAAAGTGCATACTTCCTCACTATATGTAGATTTCTTAACACATCCACTACTTACTAACCAATAGTACAAATAAGCCAACATTAACTAATTGTTTTTATATATATTCCAGATAAAGGAATTACTCATTCCAAATGAATCCCCTAACAATACAATCTTCAGAATATGAGTAAAAGCCATCATTTGTAAAGTTTTTTTTATTCCTAAAGTGTTAAACTAACTTTAAAGAGTTACACACATTTCATATTCCAATAATTAGTTTAGTTGTTTTTTTTGTGCAGTTAAGCAAATGCAAATTCTGACCATTAAAAGTCAATTGTTGTTAGTCAGTTTTGCCACAAGAGGACGCTACAGTGCAGAGAAAGAAAGAAATGGGACCTATGTCTTTAGCATTTGACTTATACACTAGTAGAGTAGTTCTTATAGAAGATTTATGAGTAGTCTTAACAAGATTCAGGATCAGTCTGGCATGCAGCTTTGCTACTCGTTAAATTCTTATTGACTTCAATATACTTTGCAATGCAGTTCTTTCTTTTTTTTTCAAATTTCCTATTATAAATTCAGCTCCAGGGTCCGGGTTCGATTCCCAGCCAGGCTCGATTCCCATCTCTGTGTGCATGGAGTTTCCTCCGGGTACTCCGGTTTCCTCCCACAGTCCAAAGATGTGCAGGTTAGGCTAATTGGCGTTCCCAAATTGCCCGTAGTGTGTGAATGGGTGTACGTGTGTGTACCCTGCGATGGATTGGCACCCTGTCCAGGGTGTACCCTGCCTCGTGCCCTAAGCATCCTGGTATAGGCTGCAAGTCCCCGTGACCCTGAATACAGGATAAAGATGAGAGAGTGAGTGAATATTATCTATTCAAATCACTCAAATCATTCAAATGAATAAAGAGTACAGATATCCAGTGCATTAACGGTACATATGGCAGAATGTAGAAACAAATAATGTGTTTAGTTTAAGTGCACTTCACAAAATAAATATTTGTTTATACAAATATACTGTAGATTTGCCAGATGTTTCTTTTAAAGTAAGTACAGATTGTCCAACATAATACAATGATTACTAAATACATTATAGAGTATCTATAATGTTTTCTGTCCTTCTGGAGGTGTGTCTCAGTATGTTGTAAGCTGTTGCTAAACATTTTCATGTATTTGCCAAACGCACGGGGTTCGATTGTGGTACGAGTGATGATTTGGAGATCACATGCTTAAATCAAGCTATAGATTATGTATTTAATTATTTAATTAATCAACATTTTTTAAACTTTCTTCCTCAAAGTGATCTCAAATATTAAGATACGACATGATCTGGATTTTTAACTGTAAGCTAAAATGAACTGCTAAGGTGAAAGTCCGACTGGTTTTGAATTCATTCCAGAAGCTCTGATTGCTCACACTAACATGGTGAAATTCCACTAGAGCAAATGTGAAAAGAAATGACAATGAAGTTGTTTCTTTGTTTTTCTTTCTCTATCTCTCTCTCTCTCTCTCTCTTACTAACAGTCTCTATATCATCTACCATGTGTTAACTCTCACTCATGATTAATTCACTGTAACCTTTCACTTGTCTGTTTCTTTTGCCCTTTTCTTTACACATATGGAGATTTTACACATGGCCTTTCACAACTGCTGGGAATTAACACCTGAAGTATGAATGTATAGCCAACACCTATGCGTTGGACACAATCGACAGTGTTATTTGAACGAGTGTGTTTGTTTTTGGACAGACCTACAACGGGCTCCTTACTAAGTAAAGATATAATTAATATTTAATAGGATAGGAGAGACTCCGGTCATGCAGTGCGTGAAAAAGGCACGTGGCCTTGTGTTGTGACCTGATCGTCTGGGTTTTATATGTGTGAATGTGGGTTTAGTGGCATGCATCTATGAACACTATTGCACATGCTAGCTTAGTGGTTAAGGTTCTGTTACAATAAGCAGAAGTTCAAATCGCATGACTTCTAAAATTCACTTTTATTAGAATCTGGATAAAATCAACCAAACATTGTTATCTGTCAAATCTGAACCTTCTTAATTCCATTCATTGATATACACCTTTGCATTGACTTCAGGAGAAACAATTCACCGTGTCCCCACTCCGAGGCCTGCATGCTAACGAACCTTAGTTTGTTGATCAACTAGAGGCTACACGTCCAGCCACAATGATGCATTTAATCTGACGTGCATGGAACAAAGCCAGCGTTTGTCTCCAGAGTGCATCTCTACTAGTCACTGACTGTCTATGCTTTATATCGCAGTTAATGAACCAATCCATAGACCTTACAGTAGTCATCTTGTTCTTATCAGCTTGACAATTAAATTATACACTCCGAGAAATTTATGTCTCTCCTTGACAGAGTCGAAAGACAAAATCAACCCTTTATTCGGGACGAAAGTTTTCTGAAACTTGTGATGTAGCATATGGCTAATCTCTCATGCATGTGATGTTAATCAATACAAACACTTTGTCTCATTAAACATATAATCACAGATGCTATTGACCACATATTGTAAAGTGAGTCCTTATGGTTTCATGTATTAGCATTAAATTGTGTTGAAGCAATCGTAAATTTGTCCTACTTCTCTTTACAGGTTTTGTATTATTAAATCGTATTACTGTATTCAGTGAAACATCTTAACCCTAATTTTAAATGACGTTGAGAAAAGCTCATTTGAAAGCTTGTGTGGTCAGCCTGTAAAGGAGAGGTGGAGCTGAAGAGTAAGAAAAAAAAGGAGGGAAAAGGATTAGGCTAAGGCAGGTAGATGGGGGTTGGGGAATGAGGCTAGATCAAATAAAGAGGGACAGGAAGTCTCTGCGGGGGTCTGAATGTCTGCAGTCAGGGACCTGTTTTAATTTCTTTAAAAAAAAATTTTTTTAAAGCAACCGTTCAGGACAGGTTGTGGAAATCTGTCAGAAATCAAATGAATTGTTGTGACCAGGAAGTAGCCTTACCACGGTTAGATGGGTGGACATGAAAAAAATTATTAGTAATTTTTTTTATTTATTACCAGAATATTCTCTTAAACAAGACAAAACCACACAGCCCATATTTAGTTAGTGTATATAGGTAACTTTGCAGTTGTCAGAATGTCTAGAGTTCTTTTAAACTAGATATATCTACTTATATTTTCAAGATAATATAGTACATTGTAAGCATATGTTAGTTTTAGAACTATGTCTGTATGTCTGTTAGCTGCAAGTTTACATATGATACAGTACAGTATTGGACATTTAAGCTAAGTCTGCTTATGGTGTGTTTAAAATTTATCAACACATTTGAGGGAAATAAAAGTTCAATTTTCCTAATAGTTTTGCCATGTTCTCACCTTTACCCTTTTGTTGTCTTAACTAGCTAAATAAAAAAAAATTCTAGCAATTCTCACAACTCGAAATCGTACATCATTCTAGTGCTTGTTAATTAAAGTTGATTTGATTGAATATTTAATTTACAGCTAATATTACCCAGTTAGCTTCACACACAACTGAAAAAAAAAGTAGAACATGATTTAAAAAGGATATAAATCGACATGGTGACATTCCCAATTAGCAAGCAAGTTAAATTGAACATTGCTGTGTGTGTGTGTGTGTGTGTGTGTGTCTGTGTGTGTGTGTGTGTTGTCTGGGTTTGTAAGTTGTTTTAAAAATAAAAATCTTGTTATGTCATAGTGAATGACAACTGCTGGTAAACACAGAGAAGACAAGACAAGATTAAGATAACGTGAGGTATGCCATGAAAATGAGACTGTCGAGCATGTACTATTTTCGTGCAAGTAATAGATGCAGGAGAGGCTAGATACGATGTCACAGCTCCAAGAAGTAGTGAAAATGTTAAAAATTCTTTAAGAATGCAGTCACTGATGAGTCAAGGAAGCATTTATTGTTTGTTTGTTTTTTTTAGGAAGACTGGACTGGAAAGTCAGCTTTAAAGGTCAGAGAAGCTGAGGGAGAGTGAGATCTATATGTGCTGGTGATGCAACTTACAGGAGTCCTATACCAAAGGTGCAGAGCGAAACTAAGAGATAGAGACATCTAGAAAAGATTGTGTGGTGCTAGATAAAAGGTTCAGAAAAAGACAAGACAAGATCAGGGAAGGAAGCATTTTACGTTTTTAAGGAAGGCTGGACTGGACAATCAGCTTTAAGACGCCGGGATATGAGGGAGAAGGAGACCTACAGTTGGTGGTATCATAACCTACTGGATTCCAGAAAAAGACGAATGTTAGGTCAAGAATTCATATTTATCACAATCGTTTTAAGCTTTAAAAGCCTTTTTACCCGCTATTAGATTTTATGCATCAATTCACATATAATTCTAAGGGTTCTTACTGTATGTAAGAGCTTTTAAAATCCTAGCATTTGGGATACACCCTAAACGAGCTTGACTAACAAATGTCTGAGTTTTGTAACCCTCCCTAAAGCCCTAAATCCATGCCTAAATTAAACGTTCTGAGCTTTCTATTGTCACAGCCAGCACTGTCATTACTGTGTTGTCTTACCTTAGGACACATTCAGGCTCTGTGCACACAAATCAAAGTTATATCTGGGTTCAGTTTTGCTCATCATATTCACTCATGTGCTGTATGACAGAGATTAATTTACTCAGTTAATTAAAAATGCATGATGCGTGTGACAAACTGTGTATTGCATATACGCATGTGTATAATATTGTCCGTGCTTGTCTGTATGAGTATCAGTGTACAGCTGATGATAGCACATGACACTTTAAAGATTAGGGTTCCAGTAACTGGAAGGTTGTGAGTTCAAATCTCAGGGCTGGCAGAGAGATGCCACAGAACAAAAATCAGCTCGTCTCGGCTCTTTGCTTTGAAAGTCTTTTTAGATTAAAAGCTCTGTGCCACATTTATTAAATAAATTGTTTTTCATTCCTGTGATTTCAAAACACAAAATCTAATCTCAGGTACAAATGCTCCGCCCCACATTTGATATCTGTTTTACACTTTTCTGTCTCTTTATGTGTGCAAGGCTTTTGCACTTCTGTGCAGAGATAAGAAATATTCAGCTTACAATCAAACATGCCAATATGTCTTTGATAACCCTTAATCGTCATCATATTCTCCCTTCCACTACAAATGCCCCCAGCCACACCCACAATGCACCTGAGTGCCATCTAGGCAAAAGAAGACAATAATACAGCATTACATGTATATATGTACAGCACATTAAGCATCAAGTACACTATAGTATAACCCTAAATCCTAATGACCTCTGCGGTTTGCTGTGGTGTCTGGCACCAGGACGGTAGCTGTGGACCCTTAGGGGCCTGTGGTTTGTAGGGTGAGGCCTCCATGGATCAGACTTGTTTGTCTAGACCTTGATCAGATTGATATCTGGGGAATTAGGAAGCTGGATCAACAACCTTAAACACTTTGCCTGCTAAGCCCCGTACATGGCAGGCTGTGATGCACTGGGTATCCTGATATCCTTTCAATCTGTACCTATACCTTTATTCTGATACCTTTCTATCATGGCCTGCATTAACTGTTTTCTTTTAACAGTGAAATTGTGCTTTTCTGTCAGTACAGACCAAAACAGGCATGGATGAGACTTTCATGCCAATGACCCTTTAATCAGTTTACTGGTATGTAATCAGTTTTATTCACGTGGTGTGGTGTTAGTGTTGTAGCTGATTGGTGTATAGTACATCAGTTCGTACTGACATAAATGAGAATCCATATAAATGTACTAAAAAAAACTTAAATAATTAAAACTTAAAAATATATATATAATAATAATAAAATAGAGGATATAATTTCTGCATATACCTTAAAAGATTTGATATTCTAACTGTTACATAATGCCCCAAAAATACAGTCAGTTGGTCTGAATAAGTATTTTTTTTTCTTTTTTTCGAATACGTATTCAGTAATAAATTCAGTATGAATTATGGATAAAGTTTATGGATACAGATTTCGTGCAAAGCGCTTAATCTGAACCTTTTCACTTCATCTGATTTTATTTCTCACACTCCAAATAAACAAACAAATGTGGAATACGTGTGATGAGGTCCTGTTTATTGTTTATCATCTGCTTCTTCTTATTAAAACTGTAAACATACGATTATTTTTTCCCAGCATGAAGCTTCGTTTCTTTAGTAGGCTGTTTCTGCATTGGTTATGGTGGAGCGTATAGGTATACAGCACATGTATGTGCACTAAAACAGCTGCTTGTGATATGATTTAATGTGTGTAATATTGTCTGGGCTTGCACAGAGCATGTCTGACATCCTGAGGCGAACTGATTTCAGAAGATCTAAAGGTGCAGAGTCGTCTGTGGCAGTTGAGTTTATATACAGTACACTGCATGTAACCATATAGTCTTCGTTATTTTTTTTTTAAACAGACATAAAATTATTAAGCCAATTTCCAGACACTATAAATATTCCTAAGTCCCTATGTATACATATATAATACAGTTATCTATCTATCTATCTATCTATCTATCTATCTATCTATCTATCTATCTATCTATCTATCTATCTATCTATCTATCTGTTTATTTATTTCTAGAATGAGTACGTGAGTACTAAAGTTACTTAGATATACTGTACCTTAAATAACAGCAAACACCTTAGAAATTATTTGCTTCATCTACCACATTTAAAGGTTCTTTGCTTTATCTACTCTTAAAGATTCCTATGAAGAACCTGATAACAGAGGGGTGTCCGTTCAGGAATTTAGGGAGAGAGCTAGAAGACCTTTATCTATTTTTCATCACACACTGTAATGGAGAGCTGCTTGATGCTATTAAAAGCAAGGGAGGCTCTTAGCTATGAATATATTTTATAATACTATATATTATACCTATACAATATACTAAACCCACATCCATTTACAATAAAGTGTCTTGTCCTTTTATCCCTCACTCACCATGTTTTTGTCCCCCGCTCCCTGTCTCATCTCACCAAGAGCATCGTGCCTAATTTAGGACTTCACACTTTCAGCAGGGACGACGGGAGGCTTTGGTTTATGCTGTGAATTTCTTCCTCCAAACCTTCATGTTCAGTCCATACCTGATTGTAAGCATTGCCCAGCTAAATTGGACGTTATACAGATATAGCCTGAGATCATGTTGTTAGATCACACACACAGATCCTACACACAGACAGAGATGAGTTTACACAGAGATGGTAATTCCTAACAGGGATAAATTATGGATATGTCATCTGTCATCAGCATTGCAAACGCAGAGCGTGGATTACTCCGTGCATCCTACGGACTGCTTCTAGATGAGCTTCTCACAACGTGCTCCACAGCACATAACAAAGCGTCCTTATTTTCCCTGGGGCTTTCCCTTTATTAAATATACAGGCAGCATGTGACCATTATTCTATTACAGTAAATGACAAATTTCCTTACATTAAAAGTATTCTGGTTTTGGAATAATTAATAAATAAAATATTTGTTGAAGGAGTTTAAATACTCCTTTAACAGGAAGAATAATAATGTATTATTGCTCAATGCTCTCTTTTACAGTTCACACAGATATAAAAATGTATGTAATTGTTGCTTTGGTGACATTTCATGTAAGGAGATATTTTCTCCAGACATTTTTGCAACCTTTTTTTCTTTTTTTCTTAGGAGTATTGACTTGACAGAAAAAGTACAGCTGGTGAGGCAACTACTGTTTATAGCTGTGCAAGGAATTTGGAAAATTACAATGGTTTGTTGTTGTTCTTTTGGCAGCTCCCGTTAAGGGGTCCACCCGATCCACATAGAATTTTGCATATTTTATGCCGGATCCCTTCCCATTCTATTTGGGTTTGGGACCAGCACCTAAGGATACCCTGCATCCAGTGTCTGGATATCAAAGCCAGGCCTTCCACATGGCAGACAAGAAGCTTATTATTGAGCCACCAGTGCCCAAAATTAGAATGGTATAAGAGAAATAAAAGAGTTTGAACAGACAGTTATTAAAAAATAATCCACTATCTGTTGGGTTGCATCACATCGTCATCATTTTGTTGGTTATTTTCCACATAGTGTTTGTACACTGAAATAATTCAGGAAAATAAAATAACAGACTTTCTCTGTGTTAAACAGGCACACAACACACATGCCCCTCGAAAACACTTATTTTTAAGCTTTTCCTGATATACACCATTACTGGGAAATATGATTAATATACAGTATATATCTTTTTTTTGTATGAGAATAATACATATAATAAATTCCAATTTTAATTTCAATATGATTTCCATAAACTATGTTATGTTCATAATTAACTTCTACATCCTTCCTTTTCATTCACTTATTACTTATGACTTATTTGGAAACGTGTCGTTTTATATTTTTCTCTTCTTCACCAGATATGCCAGGATCAGGAAATATTTGCTGTAGTGTGCACTTTCCACTAGAAAGGACGCAATCTATCTTCTCTACAGGCTCATACTGTAGGGGTTAAAGGGCATGGAAGAAAAAAACAATTTATTATGTAAATATAATTATTTTTAGTTTATTTCCCAGCAGCCAGTGCGAGAGGGTCTTATGATATTCATGATGTTCATAATGATGATAAATATTAATACAGCCACATCTAACATGACATTCATGTAGTCTATACATGCGCGTGCATCTTAACCAGGAGATAAACCCATCGATCAGAATCTGATCAATTTATTCACTGCTACATATTCAGTGGTCCAGGGCTCCAACCCATATACAGTACTATATCTACAACTTGCATTATTATTATTATTATTATTATTATTATTATTATTATTATTATGCTACAGACAATCAGGAGTTTCACCTTTCTCCACCTGTTTAATCACTTCGTCATGGCCTTCGATCGAGACACTTGTACTTTGCTTGAATGACAATAGCATATAAACCTGGAGAACCATGTCGTAGGCATTACAGAAATATATGTAATAGATTTTTCACTGTACATATTTACAGTACATTCTACAGAAACACATTATAAATGATGAATTCCACGGAAACGTTGTGATTGTTACATGCTAACAATCACATCAAGATGGTATTATAACCTTAAAATATCTTAAGCATGGAATCCCTTGAAATGTCAAAATACAAACATGTATTCTGAAAAATAAGACTTGGGTACGGTGAATGCTATGGACCTGCCTCATCTTAGATGCAAGAAGCCGACCTAAAGCATCTGCTGCTCAAGCTGCATCACAAGGCTGGTGTTATACACTAGTGTGCTATCTGCTCTCAAACAGGAGCTCATAGGTGCTTGTGATTGTCTAATGTCAATATGATTGACAGGTGAGAGAGTAATGACATGCCTCCCACCTGGAGACTAGTGACAGGTTTTGCTTCTTTGGTTCATAGTCATGCATGGATGGCTGTGGCAATGTCAGGATCAATGTGCACAGATGGAGGAACACCTTTAAAAAACGGGAAACCAGCACCTGAAGACAAACCAGCAGTGGAAGACAAATGGGGATTTCAAAGAGGATTCGAGAATCGGGTTCAATGATGGTGCAGATGCATCACTTGTGATGGAGATGTTGAGTAGTACCTTTGTATAGAGGAAAAGCTTATATAGCATCATGTGCAATGTGAATAGTTAATTAAAAAAACAAAACAAGTTTGCATTACTTTTGTTACAGCCCTCGTTGTGTAGTTAATGTAATATAAGCATGTAATTCTAGTAGTCTGTGGATAATTATGGGTTAGGACAAATTTTCACAATTTTGTTTGATGTAATATTTTGGAGTGTTTTGTAAAACATATAATTAAAGATATGCATATGCAGAATCTGCTTTACAGAAGATCATATAGTTCTCCAAATCCCTCCAGGCTGTGAGCAGAGTCTCGCCTAAAAAGCAGCTCTAACTGGCCTCTACGTCTCCATCTCTCCTCCTCTGGCAGGTCTTCACATGCACAAACCCTCTCTGGCTACTCATGAGGAAGTATTTCTCTGTGTATCTACTACATACAGAGACACACTCTTCCCTCGGGCCAGATCAGAGTGTGGCGGAGAAAATGTGGAGCAGCATTTGGGCCTTGTGGTAAGGGTGTAAAGCTCTCCACATGGCACACTTCTCTAAAGAAACTGTCTTTTTTTTTTTAGAATGATGAGATGAAACTAAGAAGGACTGCTTTAAAAACACACACACACACACACACAGCTCTGCAATACAGAATTGTGAGTCACATTCCTTAAATAACTGTCCTTGTCATGACCTCTTAACGCTTTTTCAGTTTAAAACTTCCTTTGTAGCTTTGAAGTGAGATAGATGAGAAGTGGAGATAATAAGGGTACAGTGGCTTAGTGGTTAGCACTGTCACTTGCACCTCCAGGATCTGGGTTCGATTCCCACCCTCGTGCTTGACGGGTTTCCTCTGGGTACTCCGTCTCCTTCCACAGTCCAAAAACATGCAGATTAGGCTAAGTGGCCCGTAGTGTGTGAATGAGCATGAGTGTGGTTATGTTTGTGCCCTTCGATGGATTGACACCCTGTTCAATGTGTACCCCGCCTTGTGCCCTATGTCTCCTGGAAGTGAGTGAGTGGCGTTAAGAAATAAAATGACATTACTACACAACCTAACATCATTATTATCACACCACAGCACCACAACTAACAGCACAAGGTGCAAAACTAAAGATCAAACTAAAGATTTGTGTTAATAATATTATTGCAAGATATGTCTTTAGATTTAATACCAGTTAATTTAAAGCTCTTTTTTATATCTTAGAAAAACATAAGCTGTAAATTATTTTCAAATTACTTGAGCATTACCAAAAGTATTTATATCTTTATACAGTATTTAGTATTTAGATACAACTGTAAACCTTTATTACCTTTCTGCAAAAGAAACAACCAAAGAATTACAGTATGAAATGTTTTATTTCAGACTCCATTGATCATCATTAAAAGAAAAAGTAAATTTTTGTATGTCCTAATTCTAATTCTGTTTTAATAGTTTTAAAAATAAGAGTTAAAAAAAAAAAACTCTAAAAAGAATTTACCTTCCTTTCTTCCTTTCAGGGAAGAAAATGTGCCAAGTGACAGGCAAGAAGTCTTAAGGATTTAGAGAAGATCTGTAAAGAATAGTGGACCAAACTCCGTACTAAGATGTGTGCAAACCTGTTGTGTAACTTTTATTTCTTTGTAAGAAGGCAATATATAATTATATTCCCCTCACTAAGTTTTGTATACAGTATATACTTTTATTATTATTATTATGTGTGTGTAAATATAAACTTATTAAATAATATCACAACTATTTAAAAAAACGTATTTCATACAGTATATCTCAAACACTGAAATTTTGCAACCTGTTCCATTTTATTAAGCACAGAAGAAACATTACATTACTGGTACACATACAGCATTTGCATTTACTGCCAAATTTGTTTTGGGAATGAATGCTTCATCTTACAAGAATAGAAATATTTATTCATACGACATTTGCTTAAAATGTTAAATAGTTCAGCTTCTCTGTGGATTTTATAATACAATTTTGTTTAAACAAAATCTTAATGGACTAACAAAGCACACCATATGCAGATATGAGAAACTCTCATGCAGTACATGAGAAAGGCCAGGGTTTTGATAAAGCAGTCTATTCTGGAAAAAAAAAGAAAAAGAAAAGAAATGTTGTGTAACAGTCATTAACCAAATCACGTGCATGTCTGCTTTAAATTAGCAGATCAATATGCTATTATCTAAATAAGATGACCATGCAGTTAACACGCTAAAGATTGTCTTTTTCACTACATGCAATAAATAATCTTATTAACCTGTCAGAAAAATTAAATAAAGACTAGACTACTGTTGCAAAGTAATTAACATAAATTTAGTAAGTCTGTGAACAATGAACACGTTTGTTCCAACGGTTGAACATTTGATCTGAATTGGATTGCTTTTCTTCTGAATTGTTATTGGTCCCACATAACCTCCTTAAGGGCAAAATACACTCAATGCATGACAAGTGCAAAACACAACACTACAGCTGTGTATCATTAAAGTAAAATTCTCCACTTTTAAAACTGTCATGTCCTTGTGGTTTTCAACCATGTCACAGTTCATTTCCTGAGAGCGCAGTCTAAGTCTTCTTAGTTTCTGCAAGTGCATTATAAAGAGCATTGAAACATTTAAACAGTATTCACTGCTTGCAACAAATTAGTGTTTTGTAAAACATAAAAAATTCTGAAACAGGAAAGTGGTTCTGTTGTAGATTTTATTTTCTCTTTATTGCATTTGATTTTTTAGTTTTCTGACACTGCCTAGAAAAATGCCATCTTTTGCATTGAACACTCTAAATTGACCCTAGATATGTGTGAATGTGGGCATGGGAGGGTGTTTGTGCATTTGTGACTGACACCCAAGAATCCAGGGTACACTCCCACTTTGCACTCAGTGCTCATAGGATAGACTCCCTGATCCACCGTGATCCTGAACCACTGATACACCTTTAAATGTTTATTTTAAAAAGGTTAATTGAATGCACACAAAAGGTACGATTAAATATACTATTGATAGCACCAATACAAGTAAAAGCACATTTATTTCTGAGAGTAGGGGGTCATGGTGGCTCACTGGTATTGGATTGCACCTCCAGGGATGGATGTGGCTTATAGACTGATTGGTGTCCCAGATTGCCTGTAGTGCTGTGAGTGTGTATATGCTCGTGCCCTGCCATGGGTTGCCACCCCATCCAGGGTGTACCCCCACCTTGTGCCCTGCACCCCAGGGAACTTTACACAGGATAAAGCGGATGAGACTGTTGAAGATGAATGAAAGAATGAATGAATTTCTCTTATAAAGTGCAAATACTGGCCTGTGTGACAGGAAATCATTTAAGTGGAGAATAATGTCATTTTCTGCACCTTGCTAAAACCTCTAATTATATCTGTAATACGTTTAACACGACCTAATTCGATTTCGCATCCGAGTTCAGCTCCTATGTTAATCCACTTCCGGGATTTCTCTGTCGCTGCGCGCGAACGCCGTTTGAGTGACACTCTATGCGACCACTAGGTGTCGCAAGGAGCGTGACGCACACGCTCTGGACCAATCAGCGTCGCCTCGCTGCCGATGGCGTCGTAATCAAAGCAGAAATTTAAATATAGGTTATGATGAATTAGTCCCCGAAAACCCCCCAACCTTCCTCCTTCCTCCTCCTCCTGGTTGTTATGTTCGCCGCCTGACGCCTTCTGCTTTGTTCTAATGATCTGTAACTAAATCTGGTAAAGCGAGGAAAAACATTTGAATGGTTTTATATATCATATTCTACACATAGTTATTGTTAAAACGCTTAATTGTGTTTACTGACCCAGACACATTTTTTTTTCACATTGATGTAACACATTTCCTGGAATTTCCGTGTTGTTAAAATGAAACTGATGATAAAACATGTCTCAGGTTAAAACTTTTTTTTTTTTTTTAGCCCTTTGCTTTAATCAAAGCAAGCTCAAAGGGAGGGGAATAAATAGAGACTGCACCAGACACTCAACCATCCTTCACTTCTTTTAGCTGCGTTTGTTTCCCCCCCGGTCCTGAGTTTCCTTTTCACGGTGTTTATTTTCCCGGGCTAATCACACGCAACATCAATCAAGTTCGCGCGCGCGCGAATCACATCATGGCGGTGTAGCCGTGTAACTCGCGAGTACCAGGCGTTCAAGCCAAACCGGGACTTGAAGCCTAAAAGAAGAGATCCCCGCGCATATTTATTAACTAAATCGTGCTGGTGAGTAGTGACACGTGTCTCGTGTTACCGCATGGTGTCGCTAACGTGTCAAGCCGCGCGAATCGCGTGTTAGGCAAAATGGAGAGCGACCGTCTCAGTGCAAGCATGAAACAGCGTATTGTGATGAAATTTCTGGTGAAAGAAGGCGTGAAACCGATTGATATTTACAGAAGACTTCAAGCACAGTACGGTATCCAGGCTCTCAGTCGCAGTAAAACATTTGATTGGTGCAAACGCTTTAAAGAAGGCCGTACGTCCGTGAATGACGATCCGGGCCGAGGTGGCTCCGGGCCAACTGCAGTCATTCCCGTGAACATTCAGCGAGTGGAAAACCTGATCCTTGAAAATCCACTGATAACCTGCCGCCAAATTGCAGAAGAGACGCATCTGTCTGTTGGAACTGTTCACACAATCATTCACGAACGGCTGCATTTCCGCAAGGTGAGTGCACGCATTTTGTATTTATACAGGCCTCTAAAAAAACAACCTCCGGACGTCTTTATTGAGGAAATAACATATACTCTATATGCTGTGTCCATAATACGAATGGGGTTTTTTTTTTTTCTTTCATCAGGAGGCGTGTCTTCCTCCTCTTCTCCTTCTTGTTCTTCTTCCTCCTCTTGTTCACTTGATTTAGCGGTTCGGTTCAGGAGGCGTGTCCTCTATTTTTCCGTTTCGAAAACCTATCCATTGTTCCACTCTTACTGTGTAGTAAGCCACTCCCGCACCAGAACCACCAGCCAATCATAGCCAGGTGCCCGCCCCCTTTCTACACGAGCGCCACCCACAAATCTATATTAAAGCCTCCCACATCGCATGCCGACGGCATTAGTTTAGAAGAGCTCTATAATAAACAGCTCGATACTGATTAAGGAGCGCCGTGAGGTGGATTCTCAACCCACTTAAAGTCTAGTTTTCTTAGTTTTTTTGGCATTATTTATATTATTATTAATCACTATCAACCATGGCAGACACCAAGGCCGATTCTCCGACGGAAATTTCCGCCAAGGTAAGAAAGAAACCCGGAACACGGGCAACAGAAACATTGTTTCGGGGTTTTTCCTTTTTTTGCCTTTCATTCATTTTTATTTCATCACGGACTGTTACGCTTTTTGCGCGCCGATGGAGAACCCGGGATCGGGTCCGAATAAATGGAAAAAAAAAAAAATACACGATACCTGTTTGTGTGTTTTAGGTTGATAAGTTTGTAAAGCAATTTGGGTGAGAATGAACAAATCCACAGAGTTCTTCTTATTGTCCTGCCGAAGCCAACAGTGCGCGCGCGGGTTCTTTGTTTATAAGCTACACTCGGGTCTCGGTTCCTCTTTGAACCCGAAGCGCCGCCGCCGGAGAGGACACGACGATCATAATGATCATTAACACAATGATTATTGTTACTACACCAGAGCAAAAAAAAAAAAGATCACATGTGTTAAGACGCGCGATTTATTTATATATTTATTTATTCCCCCTTTCTCTCTCCCCTCTAATGTACTTCATTTGATTTATCAGGCCTGTGATGTGCACATTGCTCGGGATACCGGTTATACTTCCATACTTGCATGATTTATTTATTTATCTACCTATTTATATAATGCTCCTTCGTGTGATCCTACGCGTTTGTATGATTCCAAGTTTATTTTTCGGGTTTACTTCGTGATTCGCTCAGGCTTTGAATTCATTTCGTTTTCAGCACCTGTGCTGTTTCGTTTCCAATCGTAAACCCATCACGCACCTTTCTGTGTCGATTAATAAGTTATGGGTTTATTGACTACCGGGTATCCCCTCTCGTTCTTTCTCTGTTTCTTGTACCGTTTCGGATTAAAGGCTTATCTGATATTTGGTTACTTCCGACTTTGCATTTCGGAAGTGCCGTTACTCGATCTAAGCTAAATTTAGTTTTTTTTTTTTTTTTTTACACACTTTGTAACAAGACTTGATGACTCCAGTGCTAGGAGGTGATGTACAGATCCGATTTGTTGCATGAATTACACCTGGCACCAGAAAGGTGTCAAATACTTACGCTGTTACAATTATTACTGCTAATGATGATAAAAATAGCGTTGCGGTGAGTTGGTGGTCGCGCGTGCTATAGAACGTTTGCATTATGTAATCGCGAATAAGACTTGAAAGCTTTTAATAGTAACGTCTAAAGTGATTGATGTGCGCGCGTCTCGGTGAACACGCTCTGCTGAAAAGCCGGATAAAGTGACTGGCCGCCTCCAGTTTGTTCCTCTCGACCTAAATCCGGTAGAAAGCACACAGGAGGGAGGGAAGGAAGGAGGGGGTGGATCGCGCTCTTCTGGCTTCGCACCAAACCGCATACTGTACCAGATAGTGTGTAGTACGCAGCCTATTGCTATTTGCACACATTTGTGTGTGTTGTATAATAAATAGTGCGCTTTAATGGCGGGTTTGGCGCACTCTTCAGCGCGTGAGGGCGCAGTACGCATTCTGGGATTATGTTCTCGGAAAGGATGTTGAGAGAGAGCCGACATGCGCACGGCCTTCTTTGTCCTTTCAAAGTCTTCCAAGTCAGCTTGTTTTCCCACCCCTGACTCCGTCTGGAGCTTAACGACCGTCCCTTTTTGCGCTCTGCTCCACGGGTGTGTCCTCCTCCTCCTAGCATATGGCGTTCATGAAATTGCCCGAACTACAATACCCATGGTATCTCAATAACACCGAGGTGTCGTATTACAAATCGTCTAACTCTTAAGTAGGCGGGTCCTTAAGCCGCATGATTGACAGCTGGAAGAGGCTCTGTATCAGCCAATGTCGTTGCCCAGATCACGGCTGTACTTTTACACGCAACCTCACAGAGGGCGCTCTTGTGTCCCGTGTCGCTGGC
>JAQMYK010000018.1:20220489-20233160 GCA_030014345.1 Clarias buthupogon | reverse complement strand
GGACTGATGTCACAACTGCGTGACTTTGGACTGTTGGAGGAAACCTACTAAACACAATCACTGTCACATAGGAGGGGATAAAACATGCAAATCAGATTTGTATCACAAAGTTTACAGAGAATAAAACAGAATGGTCTCTTTTCTGTCTTTGTACTATCTATTTTTCCTCTCTTTCTTTCTCTCTCTCTTTTATTTCTTGTCTTTCTTTCTCTCGAGATCGGTCTTACTATTTCATTTTCTTTCTCTATCTCTCTTTCTTTCCTACTCTCTCTCTTAGTTTACCTCTCTGTCTCTTTCCTTCTCGCTTTCTGTTTTTCTTTCTTTCTCTCCATTTAATCTTTCTCTCATTCATTCTTTCTTTCTATCTCTTCATCTCTTTCTTTCCATCTCTCTCCCTCTCTCTCTCTCCTTCTTTTTCTCCAGACCTGAATCTGAACAGATATTGTATTGGAATGAAGACAGTAATGTGATTGTAACACTTGGACTGGAACAAATCTGGAAGTTTTATTTGAATGAATACTCCTAATATCATTATAATTGTGTGATGATCATGTGTATGATCTTGTATGCTAATTAGCCTGATGATTTATTCCGCTTTGTCTCCTTTAAGAAAGTCTCAGGTCTCACCTTCCCCGCGCGCGAGCTGAAGGTAGCTCACTGCCATGATTGGGCGGCCAAGGCGAAGGTTCTGCGGTCACGTGACCGTCTCCCAACCCCGGGACGCCATCTTGGTGGAAAGTTTGGAATTTGTGACACATCGGGGGAAGAAGGAGGGAAAAAAAAAAAATAACCCAAGCAGCAGCAGCGGGAGGAGGAGGAGGAGGAGCAGATAGCGACAACGAGAGAAGTTTGACGCTTTGCAGGAGACGGGTTTTTATATATTTAAAAAAAATCTTAAAGTTTGGAGAAACGACGTGTGCGGGTTTAAACCGCCTGTGTTGGGATAAGGGATTATTATTATTATTTTTTTTTTTAAGAGAAAGCTTTCCACGACACGTTCACTTTCTCTTTCTGAAGCTTCCAGGCAGAATGATTGTTGCTGTGTCGAATGTGTTGAAGACATTTTCTCTGTGTTTTAAATGCGTGCGTGAATGGAATTAAGCCTGAGGAGGAAAAGGAGGAGAAGAAGAAGAAGAATTGCTGAACATTTGGACCGTCCCGGCTTCCCTTTTCAAAAAGTGACGGTTAGCCGAGCTAGTCGCTTTAGCCTGACCCGAACCTGGAGAGGACACGCGCGCACACACACACGCGCACACACCGAGTCGGAACACGTCTTAACAACTCCTTCTCATGTTTACACTCGGATTTCATGTGGAAGGTTTATAAGTTCACCGACTGACACTTTGAGAGTCCAGCACCATGCCGGTCAGGAGGAAAGGTGAGTGCCAGTGTGTATACACACACACACACACACACACACACACACACACTGCCATAATGCAGCAGAGACTATGGTTAAGTCTGCACACTCATTACTTCATGCCTTAAATAGTGCACTTATTAAAAGGACACGTTTCAACATTTTCCCTAATGGACTTCACCCAAGTGTCCAATGCATCCTCGCTCTCTAGTGCCCTCGAAGTGCACTACATAGGGTGTACTACACCAAGTAAGGCTAGGGTCCAGTTCCTAAACACTAGTTACATCCAGTTGAAGTGCACTACAGTGTCAATCCCAAATAGACATCATGCAATGAGTGAATAAGTGCACTACATAGTGCACTACATAGTCCCCCCCCCCCACCCCCCCAGGTTTACTTTTTTGGAAGACTTCTACATGTCCTCAGTGGCAGATTTCAATTATAGGCTCAATATGGTGTCTGCTTTTTCATAGTCTTGCTTATTTAAAATGCTCCTGGTCTAAATCCTAAATATAGTGCACTTTATGGGGAATATAATATGGATGGGAATCACCAGGCACCTCTCGATACGATATTATCACGATGATGCCTTTAAAAAAAACTATTCGATTGCGATTCTATAAATGTTGCGATAAAAAAAAAAAAAAATTGCTATTTAAATTCCCCCCCCCAGATTTCAAATATAGTGTATAAGTGCACTTAATAGGGTGTAAAATAGCTGTTTTTCTTTTTTATTTAAAATTTGATGTTTGAAAATTGAACATTTTTATTTTGAATAGGTCCTGTTTAGATATACATTTGCTGAATCCTAAATATAGTGTTTAAGTAAACTTTATGGGGAATATTACATTGATGGGAACTTGCAAGTCACCTTCCAGACACAATGTTTATCACGATACCTCGGTGCCGATATGATTATAATTGCGATTCTATAAATTCCCCGATTTGATATTACATTTTTTCCCCAGATCTCAAATCTAGTGTATAAGTGCACTTAATAGGGTGTAAAAGTTGCTGTTTTTAAATGTGAAATACTTGTGTAAGCTGAAATATCTCTGCTTTTTCTAGTCTTGTTTATTTTAAAAGCTTCTGAATCTCAAATATAATGTATAAGTGCACTTCATGGGGTGTAATATAGCTCCTTTTTCCTTTTTTAAAAAGCTTCAGTTTAGATAGGCATGGGCTGAATCCTAAATATACTGTTTAAGTGCACTTTATAGGGTGTAAGATCGCTGATTTTTATTTAAAATGTTCTTTTTTTATATGCATGGGCTGAATCTCAGATATAGTGTTTAATAATACTTTATAGGGAATATACAGTATATAATTGGTACTTTTTTTACTTTAACTAGTTTAAAACTGCCACACAGCCTCATTCAGTTGCGTATCCACTGTATAGGCAGAATCTCAAATGTACATGAGGTGTACTGTACGTGTATTATATTAGGGATGGGAATCGGCAGATACCATATCATCACGTTACCCATGTTCTGATTCGATTTGTATTCCCGACTCAATATAATTTTTTATTCATTTATTTAACTTTTTTTTTTTAGATTTTGGTACAATTCTAGACAAAATTACCAAATAATTAATTCCTACCATACAGGATGCTGTGCTACTTGCTAATTTGTGAATAGTTTAGAGTGAACCACCTGTAGGATTTTAGAGGACATGAGATTTTTCACAACCACAAATGCAAACATACACTACCGTTCAAAAGTTTGGGGTCACTTGCAAATTTCTTTGTTTTTGTTTAGTGATTTATTTTCTACATTCTACAACAATACTGGGGATTCAAAACTATAAAATAACACATATGGAATTAGGCAATTACGTAACAAAAACAAGTTAATTGTTATTTTAAGACACAAAGGTCAGCCTTTCTGTAATAGTTCTTGCAAGAACAGTACGGTCAAGTGCATTTGCAAAGTCCATCAAGCTGCTTTTTCTAGTTTTATATTATCTGAAGATTTGCTCATTGCTGTGGTCTGGTTAATCGCCAAATCCCAAATATACATAGCTTGTGAATGCTTTATCTGAGGACTTACACAGGGCTTCTGATGGATATTGTATTTCTGTTCAATAGAATAGACTGAATCCTAAATATGTACACACACCACTCCAGA
Source organism: Clarias buthupogon (assembly GCA_030014345.1). Classification (NCBI taxonomy): domain Eukaryota; kingdom Metazoa; phylum Chordata; class Actinopteri; order Siluriformes; family Clariidae; genus Clarias; species Clarias buthupogon. The sequence goes on along the minus strand of JAQMYK010000018.1, from coordinate 20,229,671 downwards.
GTGTGTAATGTGTATAAAGTCTTACTGCACATAGTGCTTCAGTTCCATATTAAAATTTTATATACTTGGGATCAGTTTCTTATTTTACTTTATCTACAGGTTTGTACAGTTAGATATTTATGGGCTGAATCCCAAATACACATGGGGTATAAGTGCAGTACAGACTGAATTTAAATGGTACAGAGCATCTAGTTTACACGGGCATTTATTAGTTTGCAACAACTGCATCTTGTATTTCTCCTGGCTGAATATGATTAAGTAGGACCACACGGCCAGACTTGCTGTAGAAACTGCTTCTGTGTAGGCTGAACATGAAATAAGTGCCCCTAATTATTGTATAAGTTTGCTAGAAGCTGAAATAATTATTAATAATTAAATAGTTATAGTGTTAAATGCACTATAGGGTGACTCAATAATAATAATAAGTGCACTGCATAATTTTGCAATCACTTCCACAGTAGGTTCATTTACCTGAATGTTCCGGTGCTCACTTTGTAATAAGTGCACTAACTTCTGTTCTTACTTGTAGTATGATAAGCAACCACAGTCAGGCTCTCGTGCTATACAAGTCCATCTGTTTGTATATTTTGTAGTTTGAATTTCAAATAAGTGCCCTACAAATAGTCCAAATCTGTGCACTAGGCAGTGTATCCACACTGAGTGCACTACCGTGAGTATAAAATAACTAGTTCTTTTACTTAAACATCCTGTACCTAAGTAATCTGTACTGTTTATCTTACATAGGAAGAAATCTAAAGATCTTTCTGTTCCCTATACAGGTTCACTATGCAGTGTAGAATAAATAACTATGCCTTTACTTTTATATTTTCTTCATTGGGTACATCATACATGCATTCGTGGTTTGTATATACAGTAGGTGCACTATGTAGGGTATGAAATGTCAATGACGTGCCTGTTCATTATGTACAGTATCATAGTTCATGTCTCTTGATCTAAAACCCATAAACATATACAGTATATGTCCAAAGTTTCAAATGTATATGCATGAAATAAATAAGAACAGTCAGGATTTTATGCTGTTGAAACCTGGATAAGTGCTTTACAGCAAGTCCCCAACTTACGAATGAATTTTGTTTCCTGGAGCATGTTGGTAAGTCGGATTCACATTCACTTACACACTGAAAATATTGTATATAATTGTAAATACATATACATGAGCTACGTCTGCGATTCGTTCGGTCTGTTCGTATCTGTGGAAGTTCGTAGCTCGATTGTTTGTAAGTTGGAGACTTACTGTATTTGGAATTTAAGCACACCATAAGCTCAATCCTAAATTAGTGGCATATAACAAACATCTTCAAGATCTTTCTGTGGTCACTTGCTTGAAGACATGTCACAGCGTAATGTATAGGGTACATCATAGTTTCTTCACCGGATGAAGTTCACTAATTTGTAAGGCACAAATTCTGAAAACGCTCCAGAATTTAAAGCAAACCATTAAAGCTGGACATTATTCTGCTTTTAGTATACATTATTCTGACATTATTCTTTAACAGTTCATAAAGTTTCAGTTTTTTTTTTTTTTTTTTGTAGAAAATGTGACTGTTACTAAAACTAAAAATTATTCTCTCAAAACCTTTAACGTTCGTCCCACAGATGCTCAGCGGGCTCTGTTGCTCTTGGAGGAATACCGGACGAAACTGAACAACACCGAGGACCGCCAGCTGAGGCACTCCATTCAGAGAGTCATCGACATCTTCCAGAGTAACCTCTTCCAGGCACTTATAGGTACGTCTCGTTTAAAGCTTTTCCTTTCTTTTCATTCACTCTTGCTTTATTCTAAAGCATGATTTCATTATAATCGTGTTTATCTTTGGCGTTAGTACCAGGAATGTAATGCAACGTTCATTTTGAAAGTAAAACAAAGTAGTTACCTGTTGTTTTTAAATAATACAGAACATTCTGAACTGCAGAGCTAATGCTGGCTTCCAAATAGGATGCAAATGCAACCCAAAATTTATTCAGTTTACTCAGACGACTTTACTTCAGGTAATTTGGAGCGTCCACAACAACTCTCGCGTTAAGTGAGCACCTAGAGAGCATTGGTATGTTCACATGTTTGTTTTATTATACTATCGTTTCTATAGTAACAGCTGATTGACAGGGATTTGTACGTCGAGCGCATCACATAAACGCTAACGGTAAAGTTTTCTGTGAGGAAATTTAACATGTAACATTAAACTTTTATAAAAAGACTGTGATTTGTTTTCTGGTAAAAAATTGAAGGAGCTATCTGTTTACCTTTCTGTGAAAGGAGTCTCCAGTGTCAGGGCTTTAAAACCTTCAGAAGAGTTTTCTGGCGTCTGTTTAGGACAGAGACGTTTCTGGTTATGAGGTAACGTGACCAGCTGTAGTCATTCACGATTGGTTTGTCTTATTCATCGACAAGAAAAGCTGATGAGGCGACGATTTATATAGCTGCTATATACAGCTGCTATAACGTAAGTGATGATAGATGTGGAAAATACTCAGGAAGTACATTTTATGTTTTCACATTGCTCATTTTATCTTGCATGAATTGTTTATATATTCTCGTGATTGGAAAAGGAAATGGTCTTAATTCCTAGGATTTCATGGATGTGCACAGAAACATGTTTAATCACCCAGGCAGTCGTCTGTAAGTTTGTATAATAAATATAGTTAACACCAGGCTATGCAGAGGATCGCAAAAGATGAGGAGAAGTAAAAGCCTTGATGGTTTTCCACACAGAACGTAGTGTGACAAATATCGATAAGGCGGTAAGTTGAGTCTCCCTGATCTCCCAGGTCAGCCTGATCCGGTGCGGTCTTCTCAGCCTTGTTAGCTTTAGATAACAGGAAAGCACATTTATGATCTGAACGAATGGCGAGATCTTTAGTAGAAGTGTAGAGCCGTATTAGAACTGCTTAGGTTCTAAGCTCTTCTGACATTTAAGGATCATGCCCTGTGGTCAAGCCTTCAGTGTTTGATCTCGAGACCGACCTCCTACGTTGCTCAGGGTTTCTTTGGTAATAATAGCTGATTTTGAGGTGCGTTTAGTTTTTTTTGCTTATTACTCAAACCGACATAGGAGGCGGGAAGAATTCTTCAGATACAGGACTAACTTGTTCTGCAAACTTCCCACAAATAAAATTTAAATAGATTAAAAAAAGGCATTTTGTTGTTCTTAAATGAGAAGTGGCAGAAATTTGTGTAATTGATATGGTATAAGTCAAATAATACACTTCAAGACATAGTGTCTTACTGGAAACCTAAGCATGGTGAGCAGCACATCACACCATCCTGTACGCATGTCTGATAGTGTTTTCGCCATTCTTTTCCATGTGGGTTAATGCCATTAAACGAGTGCGTTTGGAGGGAAAAATCCTTCTGTGTTGAGTTTAACTGGAATTCACACAAAGGTGTGAAGGTTATAAAAGTCCTGTAATAGCTCCGTGTCACTCGTGCTGTGAGGATGGGCGTAATTTTCAGGGAGGTGATAATTCGCCGCCGTCTAAGTCTGCTGCTCAGAGTGATATGGTTCACCTGGGAAACTCGTGCTGCAGCAGTCTGTACTTGTCTCAGAGCCACGTGATCGTTTCTATGACTTCTGTGATCTCAGCTTGTGATTGTTGTAAAATTTCTCTTTTCTCCCACGCGTTAGCAAGCAGAGACTCGTCTTCTCGCATGACTAGTACCGGTTTATTTCAACAAACGCGGCCAGCAGGAATGCGGAGCAGCCGGTTTGAGTTCGCCAGGGGTCAGCTTCCTGTCTTGACCACAACCCCCACCAGTCTTCATTATTCCCTTGTGGAAATAATGACTGACTGATGGTTTTTTTTTTTTTTTTAACATTTATTTTAAAAGTTGAAAGATTTGTATTTACTTTAAGTTGTTTGTTATTGCGGAGAAGCAGGATACTTGATAAGAATCAGCCCGGTGACTTTTTTCCAGCGGTATCATTTCTTAATTTACAATGCCTTAAATTGCATTTCATTTCAATTCAGTTAATTAAAGTTATATTTCACTATTCTTGGAGTTCACGGATTTTATATCTCCTGTAATGAGCGTTTTCGTTTTTCTTTCTTTTTTCCTTTTTCTTCCCTCCACCACTCTGATTTACAGATTTCCACTCAGCAAGACACCTACTAGTGCTGTTTTTTTTTTTTTTTTTTTTATTAAAAAAAAAAAAAAAAAAATTAGTTTCCTGGTAAACAGTAAGAGATTCAATGTCCTCAGTTTATTTAATGATTACATTATGATCTGAGAGTTTTGTCTACTTTACCAAATATATGGTGTCCAAGCGAGAAAATTCTCACACAGTTTGTTTAGAGAATCTAAAACTACTTGCAGAACTACAACTAGAACACATATGTATTTATATACGTATGACAGAGTTACTGAATTAAAATTTAAGAAGGTCCGGTCAATAACGGGGATTTTTTGTACATGAATACTTCTGCTCAATGTCTTCGAATGATTGATACCGCGGCGCCTATCACTCTTCTCTGAGGTTTATTACTAATTGTAAAGAACTGATACACCACTGTGAGTTATATAGTCGGGTGGGATGGCCTGCTTTGGCAGTTTGTCACCGGTATTCCTTTATATATAAGGCAATTCTGGGATTACTACCTAGTTACATTAGTTCCTTAATTGCACAGAGAAGTGCTGATTCCTACTTCGTTTGTTCACAAGATATTAAAAGAGTTGATTCCTTGGAACACATTTAAATCCAGATTGAGAGTTTTTGAGGCTGATTCCATCGCTTGTACATGTTTTGTATAGTTTGTTCTTTATAGTTCTTTTATCTATTTTTATTTGTATCTTAATTGTGTAACTTTTAATTGTTTTGTATTTATTGCTGCCTATCTTGGCCAGGACTCCCTTGAAAAAGAGGTTTTGAATCTCAATGAGACTTTCCTGGTTAAATAAAAGTGAAAGAAAAAAAAAATGTTTGTTTTAGGATTCAGATCTCTCCATATGCAGTCATTGTAAGTGTATAGAAATGAGCAGTTTTAAATTTCCATAGCATTTTAATAATGTTTCTTGTCAGTTTTCAGTAAATACGTTTAACATGTGGACAATTTTAACTTTGATGGCCGTGTATATATTTTTTTGTATTTGTATAGAATACAAACAACAGTCTGTAGTGAATCTTTATTTTTACACTGCTGGGCTATAAATGAATGTGAAAGGACTCTGTCACACTGGGCTCTCAGTTCGGGTATTTTACACCCTCTCACATCGGACTGATGCGGATATGTTTGCTCAGACGACCCGTGTTTTATCTCACAGTGGCGATTACTTACAACGTTACTGCTCTTTATTAGCGCCGCGGTTTAGAACATATACAGTAGGACAAACTAGTTTTAAACTTTGCGCAGGAAGAATAAACATACATTGATCTGTCCGTTCTTCTTTGAAGGTTCAGTTGTCATAGTCTACTTTTCTTTTCTTGGTTTGCTTTCGTTTCTGTTTCGTTCCTCTGTCTGTCAGGTTTCCTGTCGCGTCGGTCGGTTCTAATGAGTGCCGTTTGGTTTTATACCCGTGTCCACCTTGAGGAAAAAGCGCTCGATTACTGGTAAATAAATTATTCTCGTTTATCAGAAAACCATCAGGGTCCTTGTAGTACTGTCAATCGATCCGGATCCATCTGACCTAGATATGAATTTGTGCAAATTGTTAACGTAAAGTCTTTTCAGGTTAGAACTGTAACTTGATGGTGTAATTTCACAGTCTTTGCTAATTTTCTTCTCTGTCTACTTTGTAAAACAATACTGAAATGCATCCAAAATACACAGTCTCTTTTGAACAGTTGATATTGAGATGTACCTGGTACTTCTGCCCTGTAAAGATTCATAACGGCTCTGATCTGAGGTGCTGTTTTAATAATTCGTGATTTCTGCAGCAGAGGTAAGTTTTGGTCCTGCTTTCCTGAGAAGGTCTTCATGAGAGCCAGTTTCATCATGGTGTTTGATGGGTTTTGCAAACTCACTCGACACAATACTGTTCTTGCAAGAACTGTTCCAGAACAGCTGACCTTCACACTGTGTAAAGACTTCTAGGATTTGGGATGTGTATAGACCGTGTGTGTGTTTGTGTGTTTAATTTAGGACACTCCCGTAGTCTTATCACCACTTCCTGTAATCATGGTCAGTCTGGGCTGAAGTAGATTTGAGTTGCTGAGTTTTGGTAATCTAATGTTCCGGCACACCTCTGATCCACTTTACAGGAGGTTTTTATTCCAGCATGCTTTCATTCTCCTGGAAGATTTAATGCAACTACAATAGACACACACACCCTCTATTAGCAAATCATAGCGTATACTCGTACCATCTTATACATCACTCTTGCGCCTCTCCTAAGTAATAATGGATGTGAGCTTTAGGTTTCCAATCGCACTCTTTGCGAAATGCGTGTGTCAAAAGACAAGCAGGGTCTAATCCGTCAGCAGGCATGATTACTCCAGGCTTAATCCCTCCGAGATCAGTGCATACTTCTCCACTGCACACCTCAAAATGATCTACACGTGTGCGTTTACAGTCAGCTCTGAGTTGCTGCTAAACTGAGTCTTTACTGGCTGATGTATAGTCATCTACTGCGAGTGGTTGCATCTTTTGCATATCATGTCCTCAGAAAACCAAGCGCAGGGTCAGTGTCTTAAGCCTTAAATCCTTAAAAGAATTAAAGGAAAGGACACGGGTAGACATCTGCAGTCTTACGCCGGTCCTGGGATTTAACATCACCTTATTTTCATGAAGCAAAAAATGGTGTAAAATGAAGATGTTGGCAAGAACCAAAAAGAAACGCGTGTGATGCAAATTTCTAAGTCAGGACTCTGTGTTTAGCTGTAACTAATGAGCTGTTCGATGCTGAACGAGCTCGGTCATCACGAACGCAAGTATCAAAAACATTTACGATGAGGAAAGAACACCTGAGAGCAAATTGAATTCCTGTAATAAAAAATATTAAAAAATGTATAAATAGGTGTCATCCTGGAGTCGCATAACGTGCACTCCTTTACGTCCAAAAAAAATCATGTAGTGCGAGAAGTACAGTGATTCCAACACTTATGTTTATATCCAATTTGTATACGTAAACCTCATAGCGTTCAACACGCACCCTGCGTCTGCTCGCATAGCTTTTACAGAGACGTTTAGCGCGAATGCTTTCTCATACAGGCTGTTAAAAAAAGATTTTTGAGGTCATTCTGGTACACCATGAATAATGACGGATCATGATCACGCAGCATCTAATTACCTGATGGCGAACCGGATCAAAATTAATTTCACACCGCGCAATCTGTTCAGAATTACACTGCGGTCATGTTAGGTGGGAAAAAAAACGTCCCTATTTCCTCACCTGGATAGAGTTGTTGTTTTTTCGTTTTTTTTTTTTCCTTCTTGGCATTTTAATTATTCACAGCTTTTTTTTTTTTTCGTAGTGGTAGATGGCAGAAGATCAAAAGTACACAGTAAAGGTTTAAAGACTTTGTTAGTGTTTATGTACTGATGATTAAAGGTTTATGCAGTTGTGTACACACTGTATGTCTGAGGCCGAAGTCAGAAATGAGTGCTGGTGGAAAGATTCAAATAAGTCACGGTGGAGGAGGTGTGACCTGCTGTGTGTGTGTGTGTGTGTGTGTGAGGGGGATTAGTTCTAGAGAAGGAGGCATTGGCTGTGTGTGGGTGTGGTTTATCCTCAGTATAGGAGGGGGGTGCGTGGTCTGAGTGTGTGTGTTCGCTCTAGTAAAGGAGGTGTGGTCTGTTAGTTTGTTCCATTGGAGGAGATGTGACCTTGGTTCATGTTAATTCATGTGAAATAGGCGTGGCCACTATTTTTCACTCCAATTATGATATAACGCACTACAGAAGTGCATATACATATATGTATTAGTTATTCTAAGATATAATAGATATTACTGCACTGTTAATAATATTAATGTTGGTTTTTTTTTTTTGTTCAGTCAGAAAATGTTCTCAACCCCAAAAACAGCCCCGGTGTTGCACTGTGGAAAATGTTAAGCTGTAAGACGAGCTGAATGAAGTTGTGAAATTCCGATCTTGCGGTCGGAGGCCAATTTAATCAGACACCAGTCAGGCAGCGTTTTATATCCAGCTTTACCACAGAGGGACACCAGGAAACATGAGACACACTGTAAAAAGCTGGGAAGCAGCGCCCGCTGATAGTGTTTTGCCTGGATGACAGAGACTCAAGAAATCTTGTGGTGAAAAACCCATTATGAGGAAAAAAACTCACCTTTTAAACATTTTTAGACGTTAAGATCGGTCTCCAGTGTGTAAATGTGAAGAAAGAAACATGTTTGCCTTAATTCTTGTTTAAACAAGCCGGTTAGATTTTCCCCCTAATATGATCTCATGTTAGGGATAAAAAATAAAATAAAAATGCATAAACCGTCTCTTATCATAGGCCTCTGTTTTAGATGAGGCCCGTTTCCTGTGTTCTGGTTGGACAGGAAGTTGCACTTCTGCAAAGGGGCATGGTCGCAGTAGTTTATTTGTATTTAAATGCATGATCTGATGAATGATGATGATCCGAGTGGTGTTTTAGCTGGAAAATTAACATTTCAGAGACCCCATGAACATCTCATGATGAAGAAGACAGAGTATGATGTGCCACCTATAACCTTGAAAGCATAATCTGTTAAGTCCAGGATATATTTGTCAGGTATGTTTGATTGACTCTGTCTTTTTGACGAATTATCTTCTGGAAACATGGGGTTCAAATAGCGCTTGCGCCAGCATTGTGGAAAAAGAGGCTTTCCTTTACTTTTTGATATTGTCTCACTGTACCGTTACAGACACGTGGCAACCTGGAACAATCTTTAAAATTGTTTTACGTGGACATTTTCTACAATATCTATAGTTTTGAGAATTGGGTTCTAGTACTAATTAAATAATGTTAATTCCAAAAAATGTTTTTTTTAAAATTACATTTAAAGAAGTCATTCTGAGACATTTTTTTTGAATTTCGCAATGCTGTTTATATATTTTAACATTTTATTTATTAAACCAAAAAAAAAAATCCACTTAACCTTGGGGAGGCTTTAATTTCTTATTAGCTGTTTTAGCCTCCAGTACAAAAGTAATAAAGCAATCATCGTAGAGCTGGGCGGTATGACCAAAAATTTATATCACGGTATTTTTCAAAATTATATCGGTGTCACGGTATTTGACGG
>JAQMYK010000018.1:20203128-20217542 GCA_030014345.1 Clarias buthupogon | reverse complement strand
TACAGATTCGATTAATATATAGATCTTGTCTGTACGATCAAAACTGAAAGTGTAATTTAAGTTCTTATTGGCGTCATCAGGGGAAAACGCCTCAAAACTCACATATGCGTGCGCGAACCCCAGAGGGTTAACTTAAAAATATGCTTATAAAATATTGTAAAATATGGGAACTTTAAATTTCATACTTAATCTATTATTCTCAAACACTTTTATTTTAATTACAACTATTGTGACTTTAAAGACTTGTCACAATTAAAACCTATTGAAAGTTCTGTCTTACGATCCCGCCGTCTGGATATTTTAGATTTTGAATGCCAGGTCAAAGTTGTCAATCTGAGGTCATGACGACGACAAACAGAGACAGAGCTCTGGAGGTGCAAGGTGACAGTGCTAACCACTACACCACCGTGCCGCCTCTTTTAACTATCATGATTTTATAAATGTCCAAATTTGATATATACACTGTCACCTTGCACCTCCAGGGTCCGGGTTCGATTCCCATTTCTGTGTGCATGGAGTTTGCATGTTCTCCCCGTGCTTGGTGGGTTTCCTCCAGGTACTCCGGTTTCCTCCCACAGTCCAAAGATCTGCAGGTTAGGGTAATTGACGTTCCCAACTTGCCCGTAGTGTGAATTTCTTTTTTCTTTTTTTTCCCGGATTTTTATTGCAATTCTAAAAAAGAAAAAAAAAAAACTTAGCAAATAATTTGTTCACGACACTGTGCTGCCTGCCAGTGTGTGAATGTGTGAAATGTGTTTTAATTATTTGTACCTCATGCACAAATCACAAATTTTTCAATTGTTACAATAGTCCTATATTATAACTCAGGAATTTGAATTAAATGTAGTGTGGTCAAGACTTGAGTAAACGTTTTATGTGAAAAGTTTGTAAATCTCAGGTTTTATTGTACCGACCCCAATAATGTTTCAATAGATAGTTTTAAAGTTTTCTAAAATAGCTTTTTAAACACTTGCATGTACTGAAATATATATTTTTTAAAATGGGCCAAATTCTGCCCTACTAAGGTTAAAAAAATAAATAAATAAAATAAAAAAAAACACTAATTCAAAATTTAATATTCCTTTCTTTGTGACATAAATATTTTTCCTTCAAGGATTAAATGATCTTTTTCTATTTGTCTAATATGGAATCACTATGGACCAGCCGATATGATTATATTGTGATACCTACAGTATGTACCGGTTCGATTTGTATTGTGATTTTGTTAGTATCAAGTTTTTATAATTGCGCAAATTCAATATAATTTTTGTTTTTAGATTGTATTGCAATTCTTAACAAACAGCAAGTAATTCACTCCTACCACACGCAATGTGTGATGCCACCTGTAGGATTATAGAGGAATACAACATTCTACCATGTTGCAAACGTATAGAAATAATAATAATAAATGTATAATCGATTTTGCTGTGATGTCATGTTGTGTTGCATGAATTGCCACACAAAAGTATCTCTGAATTGTTTTTTTTTTTCCCCCCTCTCTTTATTATCTAGCTGTGACTTATTTAATTGAAAGCTTAAACGTACCGTAGCCCTTTATTCCATGACTATTTACTTATTGATATCTGATCAGAAAATCATATCGACCCGTATTAACAGGTATTAGAATTTTTAAGACTGTTAAATCGACTGTGAAACTCATTTTTAAAAACGAGATTCTTCAAGCTGCATTGTAAAAGTGAGACCGCTCTCTGTTCTGACAGACATCCAGGAATTTTACGAAGTGACCTTATTGGACAATCAGAGATGCAGCGAGCCGATAAAAGGGAGCCCCGCGCCGGCCGCCATGAACCTGTGGGACTTCTCCAGCCTCCAGAGTCCGACTGGTACTTCAGACACCATGCCCAGCATCAGCACCAGCATAGAGGTAGGAATGACGCGTGTGTGTGTGTGTGAGAGAACACTGTTGGGTTCTTTCATTTGTCCCAAAAATATCGCACTCATTTTCACAGAGCAGTCGTGCTACACTTCAGACGAACACTCTTCAGCTGCTTAACGTTTAAACTTGTGAAAGAGTGTTTAAATTAAACTCGCCTGGCGAAAAAAAAAAAAAAAAAACCTGACAGAAGATAAAGTTAAAACGTCAATATAGAGATTTATTTTAAATCCGTGTGAACCATGTGCATTTGTGATAATTTGCAAGTGAGAAGTCAGGAATTGTTGATAATTACGTAGCACTCACATGGATATCGGCTCACTCGGCTTGATCCTAAATCAGACTTTTTCGAAAGGAAATACTGAAATCTCCACTTAATGTTTGTTGAGAAGGTGTTCAAGGTGCCGGCGTACACAGTTTAGCCGCTGAACGGTTTTTGGCAGGTGTACAGAATATATATATATAAAAAAAGATGATGGTGATCTAAAACAAACAAACAAACAAAAAAAAGGTGCGGGATGTGAAGGAATCACGCCTGCTCGTGCTTGTGAGTAGCGTCCCATTGTGCTGATTTTTATCCTGTGTCCTCACAAACCTCGGGCTTGTGATCCGATACGAAGCAAAGAATCGAGACTGTTGTGTCTGTGGCTTTAACACGCGATCTTGTCTCCGATCTGGAGAAATCGTGACTCGTCTGATCTAACGAGATTTTTTTTGGGGGGGTAAAGTTCTGTTTCTTCCGTCTCTGCCTGCGGTTATGTTAGCAGTTCTGTCACCACGACATCTGGATTGAGCAGGAGGAAGGACGTCAGGCTTCACAGATGTGCTAATTACGAGCAGGGCAGTTAAAGGGTTAAAAGGGCAAAAGGGCAGTTATACAGCACACTAGTGGTGTAGTTCTGCAGCTGCACTTTTCTCACAGAGCAAACGGAGTACATGTGTCAGAATTCACCAACGTGTGAAGCTCTGTACACACACACACACACACACACGGTAAGCCTCAATGTCGGCAGAACAGAGTTGTTCTAAGATTAGATCAGAGTTATAGTCTCTTGCTGCTAACACACTGCTCTCACCAATTTAAACCTGATGACATCTTTGTCAAAACACTGCATCAGTACGGACACACACACACACACACTCACACACATCTCTCCAACTTCTCTAACTGTACTCCTTCAAGTCAATGTGATATCGAGCCATACGAGTATTTCTTCTTTTATTTATTTATTTCTTTTATTATTATTATTTTAAAATAAACATCAGTTGCTCAGTGCCGTATGAGACGGTGTTGTAAGTTCATTTTTTTTCTTCTTCTACATTTTCTAGATATTAAGTCTTCGAATACATCTGTTCAAACATAGTGTTCAGGGGTGCAAATATTAAACATCACTTCAGTTTGATATCTAGAAATTTCATCACAAGTCCCGGTTTGACTTGAACGCACCTCATGCTGAGGTCAGACGCTGACTGAAAGGACATTATTCAGCGTGAACTCTATAAATAGATTTTAATATTCTGTTCTTGTGAGGTTGTATTTGCAGCATTCTACATTATAAAGACGTCATTTCTTTATCATCAGACCTATTCGAACATCCAAAAACAATGCTGTTCCAGTGTTGTTGTTTTTTTATTTTTTATTTTTATGAATAGAATCGCAACCTCATTACAACTATATGACAATGTTGTGCAGCATTAGGGTTCCTGCTGAGGTACAAAGCGTTAGTCAAATGTAAGTAGTCTTGGTTGTACATCTTGTTTAAAATTTCTTTTACAATGAAATTGTCCAGCACTGAAAATTCGTACGTGGTTGAAATGCAGTTTTAATGATGATCAGTTATCTACAGAAAGTAAATAACAAAATGTGTTTGTATAATTACCATAAAATAATACAGTGGAACCTCGGTTCACGGACTCCCAGCCCCCAGCCCCTCCCCCAGTACGAACAGATCAGTTCACGGGCAAAAAATTTGCTTCGAATTCGTCTCTGTACACAAACTCCTCCACGGAACACGACCCAGAAACCGTCATCCCGAGCTGAACAACATCAGTTTTGCTCACTTCGTGGTCACAGAATGCGTGTATGATAAAATTATTTTGTCCGAAGTAGAGTGACGTCCAAGCCTTTGCCGAGAAGTATCAACCGAGCAAAACTCTGGCGAACACCTGAATACCTTATGAACGATTTATTTTTATTTTGGAAGAAGTTTGGTCTGCGACCAAATCGACCTAAACTGAATTTAGGAACGAATTACGTTTGTGACCTGAGTTTCCACAGTACAGTAAAAGATCAGTTTGGTCATATGTTGTTACTTTAGATCACCTTTGTTGATTAGTGGAATATAACATTTTTTAAATAATTTTAGAAAAAGCATTTTAAGTTCATTTTTTAAACATTTATTTTTTGTAATGTTTCTTCCTTAATTATTAGTATTTCTAAATTTTCTTATGCTATTGGAAATTTTTTTCCCTCAGGCAGGAATGTATATTTTGATTAATTTCTGTTTCACTTTTTCCCCACATCCTTTTTTGTCCTGTTAAAAGGTTTAATTTAAACAAAAATGCTTAACCTGTTTAACGGACAATCATCTACGAGCCCCTGCATGTAAGATGAAAGGATTTATTTCATCGTGGTCTACTTGTTGAACTAACAGCACGCTCACACAAGTCTGAAGTGGATTCCTGTCTGATGGGGAATTAGTCTACCTGTCTGGCAAACGTCCGGCAGTGAAATAACGAGGACTTTACAGGAGTCATAAGGCTGCTTTATACTGTACGAATTTAAAAGCACATCTGAGCCAACTGGGTTTTTTTCTTTCTTTTTATCATTTCATGTAAAGTGTCCTAGAAGTAAGTGAGCCTAAACCTCATCATTAGTCTGGACAAAATTCAACAGGGTCAGATGGAATTGTGGAGAGTTTTGATTGTACGATCATGAAAATATCAGTCCTTTAACATTTCTTTGTAGTTTGTCTGATTTGTTTTTTGTTTGATCAAAAACGGTTCGCCGTTACAGCCTTAACTATTACCTCATTGAATGTGGGTGGAACATCTGTACTAATAACCGAGAAGTATTTAGAATATTCTTGTTAAACTTTTTTTTATTTCTGGCTAGATTGTTAAAGTGTAGTCATCGTCCTCTGCGTCATCTACGCAAGTTTATCATTAGCTACAGCAGCAATGTTGTGTCAGAATTACCAGCAAAGTTACTAATACTTGATTTATTTATTTTTTCCAAGTTGTCACGTCATCTTAATGGACGTACCCCTAAGTACAAGCTTGATGTAGACAGCTTCTCGGTTCTAGCCGGGTTTTGATACAACAACAGGATTGTACTTGCTGGTGGTTTGTAAAGCCCCGTTTTTCATGTTGCCTGTTTGTGATGGTGCTCTGAATTGCCCCAAATTGAAATCCTTGATGCTTTCTTGGTTCTTGGTTGCTTGACTTCATTTGGGTGATATCAGCCCCCCCCATCAGCCCCCATCCTTATCAGATATTAGTTTTAAATAATTTTCCTTGGACCAGTCACATTGACCTTTTTCTTTTTAATATCTTCATTCACAACTGTGAATATTTTCCATTTACTCATAACGCAAACCTCATACTGTTATATATAAAGGAAATCTCATTTAAATGTTTGAGACAATATGAAGAAAAATACAGCTAGGATTAAAATATGTTTCTAGGGAAAGTAAATTGAATGCTTAAGGCTACATTTTGGGTGCCACCCTTTCTTAAAAACTCTGGCAGGAGAATACACGCCCCGAGCAACAAACTACTCGCCACTAATTTCTCCTAATGTGCCTCTAAAGTTCGTATCTTATTCTGGATTTAGAATTGTCTTTTACATAGTTGTCTATTCTAAGGTATTAGTCAATATTAAGTGTGTGTGTTTGTGTTGTTTGGTTTAAATGTCCTCTTTCTGTTTCTCTCTCCGATACCATACTGCTAATCTCAGGATTCTCCTCTTCTATACGAAATCCTCTACGTGCTCGCTAAAGCCAAAGCGTCCTCCAGCGAGCTGGACCGAGTAAGTACCGACTTCCGGTGCGGAGTCCCTCAGGGTCGCATGCTGGGCCCAGTCGTCTTCCCCCGCTCATTGTTGTCCTGTTCCATGGAGATGGGCTACTCTTCGTCTCTCTCTCTCTCTCTCTGTCCCGTCACAGAGAGGCTCATGTGTCACTCCATCCATTCGGGCTCGGCTCAGGGGGTCAGAGCCGCGTCCGGATCCTTGGGGTGGGGATGGGGGTTGTTATGTCTCACAGCTTTTTTTTCTGAGCGGATCATTTTTGCAACATTCAGATATATATATTTTTTAAATAGAATTTTGTTTCAGCATTCATTTCATGGTTGTCTGACGTCCTCACGTCCTCACCTAGCTCATACAACACTGATACTGACCTGCATGTGTCCTCCTTGTTTAAGGGTGTTCATGTGTAGCTTCATGTGTTTTAAGGTTTCCTTGTATGTAATATACAGTAGACGTGTAAGTATTTTACACAAGGGGTTTGTGTTTCAGCCTGTTATCTAGTCGTTTGTTCCGTATGAAGATCTCCATACATCTTGGAACATGCAGAAGATCCGAGTCTGCCTCTAAAGCTGGTGGACTAATTCACACATCTGAAATATTTATTCTCATGCGTTGGTGACGTGGCAGATTCGAGCTGCACTTAGTACCACCACTGATTTAAACACAGATTTACTGATGAATGCTGGTTCAATATAACACGCGTTTCCTCGCCTTATTTGGACTTCCCAGGTTATTTAACAGCGCTGACCCTTTGGCATTTGTGAGGGTGTGTGAGAGTTTGTGTGTGTGAGAGTTTATGATGTTTGTTTTAATCTAGGATTTAGGTTTAGCTTATTATAACAAACAAGTTATATACTGTAAGTTATTATGACAAACAAGTCCTAAAAACAGACATTTTGATTTGGTGTGTGTGACCTTAATGTGGTTTCATTCCTTATCATCTGCTGCACTGCGCGCATCAACAGCCTGACTGACTGACTGACAGACTGACTGACAGAATGTTTTTCACGCAGTCTCGTTGAGACACTTCAGAGAATGATTTATCAGTTCCTCACAACATTCACTGTTTGATTAAAATGGAATTAAATACAATTAAAATGTAAACCGAGAGGTTTTGCTCTGGAGGACAAGCAGTTACTTGGCTGTATTTGTTGAGGTCCAGAATAAGGAAGAAAGCAAAACTTTCTTTCAACTTTCAAAACTTTTCTGTTGTTGGCACTGATGTGAAGCGAGTCAGCGAGCGCCATACACACGTGCAGTGTCAAAAAGTCGCTTCAGGGTCTTTGTCACTCCTATTTTCCACAAACGTTTGTATTGTTTATAGATATTAACTAATTTTTGTTTTAGTTTGTGGATGCAGTATGGAGATGTACGGCGACCCTCGCTAGTCAAACCAATTTATTAAGGACATCAAGGAGATCTCGGCATATTAATAAACCAAAACGTGGGAATGATTTGAAGAGTTTAGAGTGTTTCGGTCGCTCGACATAGCAAGACGTGGAATTACCCCATAAAACTTAAGCCGATTTTAAAAACCGACCGAAGACTTTATACATTAGACCAGTTGTGTCTATTGTGTCAGGTAGAACCAAAGTCATCATTAATACAGTCATGAGCACAAATGTTGATATGCAAATGCTTGTATTATTATTATTATTATTATTATTATTATTATTATTATTGGTCAAAGAAACCACGAAAACAACCGTAGAAACGTAATCAAAACATGTGATCATATCAGTGTGAAATAAGAGAAAAAATTACAAATTAGAAATATAGAAAAACTTTTTTAGCTGTAAAAAATTTAACATTTATTTTTCCATAATGTAAATGTATTTTTAATTTATTTTTTACCGCTAAAAGTTTTTCTACATTTTCTATATTTCTAATAATATAATCTAATTTCAGACTTTATATTCTATAAAAAAATTTATTTAATTTGATACTTATCTGGGCTTTTTGTTTTCCTGTATGACGATTTTGAAACATTTATTTTTGGCTCAGTCATGTTAAAATTAAATTTAAATAAAATCCGTTTCATCATATTAAAAAGGTTATGCTGAAAAAAGTATACGTCACTCTATATTGCACAATCCAGATCATCTATATATAAATATATTTATTAAAACACAGTAATGCAAAAAATGGCTAACATTCTTTGGGTTTTAGAGGTTAAATATGTAAAAAAAAAAAAAAAAAAATTTGTCTTGACCACACTGACTTGCCACAGGGTGAAGGAAGCTTGAAATTTGCGATCTTTTGGGGTAAAAGACTTTTCAGGGTGTGAAGGCTTCATGAGACAAAGTATAACACACTCTTTGTATAGCAGTTTTACGCCGCTAATTATACCATGCTGGAGAACATTTCATATTGTGACTTTTGGAATTTGTGAGTTTTGCGATGAGTTCACAACAAGGCAGCACAAATCATAAACTCGGGTTACGACGAGGGAGAGTGAGGGCGGAGCTGTGCGGAGAGTGTGAGAGAGGAGACACGGCTCCAGGAAAGAAACCTTATCATCCTTGAAAGGTCTCCCACCAAGCTCTACTATCATATAACTGTACAGTTAAACATGTTGAGAAAATCTAGTTGGAGCGTCACTTATCATCATCGTCTATTCACAGTGGAGGTTTTTAGTTTAGGCTTGGAGTGACCCTTCTTTTATCTTTAACTAGAAGAAATGTGGAAGCACATCCACTCTGGCAACCCGGTCTCTCTCTCTCGCCCATGTCTCTGAGTTGTGCTGCACCCGTGAGCATAGGTTTTTTTTTTTTCTTCTTCTCCTAAAAACCCCATCAGTGCTGTGAAGTTTTTACGGGTTTCCTCGACGAACACACCGGCTGAGTCTACCCCAGTTGGATGCGAGCAGTGTCTTTTTTTTCTTCTTTTTTTTTTTCTTCTTTCCCCCCCTCACTGTTACACACACACACACGCACACGTGCACTCTCACACTCTCGGAAGCATGAAATGAGATGCTGAGCCTGAGCGCTGCTTCTGCTCGGTCCCGTGCGAGAAGATGGACTGCATTTGTATCGTCACCACTAAGGTAAGCTCCTCGGCCGCGTCCCAAACCGCATGCTTACTCGGTAGTGCGTCTCTGTGGTTTGTTATTTTAGTGTGATGTCTAGTGCAGGAGTGTCTGATCCAGTACCGGACTAGTAATCGCTTCGTCAGGCGTGCTCACATCTCATTATTCATCTTCACTTCTTTAAAGTGGCCTCGTTGCTATTTATTTGCAAAATCGTTGTGATTTATTTATTTTAGTTTTATATATGTTACAGAGCTGCTCGTATCTTACAGAGAGCTTAGTTATTCACGTTTGTGTTTCGGGATAGTGGATGTGTCTTTCTTGCGCCACTTTTTCTTTGTAGGTAAAAAATAAACTGCCCTCAGTTAAGAGAAGAGCGTTAGAGGTGGAAATGAGGACATGCTCGCTAGAAACACAGGTGCCGGAGCAAAGTGTTTACAGGACAAACACGGTCCAGTTTCCTGTTAGTCCTTTTTTTTTTCAAAGACATTTATAAGTGAAATTAGGAGACTGCTGAGAGAATTATTGTTTATAGCTGCCATGACAGGAAGCTTTAATATAACTATAAATAGATAAAGAAAGTATGACGTGACATTTAAAAAAATAAGTCTTAAGAAGTTGTAAGAAGAATAAACCATCTTGCAGCGTGATGTTGGAGGAAAAGAAATAACTAGCGAACTGCTTCATGATGTTACCCTGCTGTTGGTCGAGGGTTGCCACAATCATCTTAAATAAAACATTTACACAACTGACAGAAAGACAGGCAGACAGAAAGACTGGTCAATCAAATACCATCAAAAAGAGGGTGAAACTGACACAAATCTGCCAACAATCTCCTCAGTTTTTGGACAAAGTGATTCAAGTAGTAATTTGAATCATTTGGACATTTGGCAACCCTAGCTTAGAGCAAATCTTAAAATATCAGACCTGGTCTTCAGAAAAGTACCTCATATTAAAGTGAGTCCTGCGAATGACAGTTACAGTATCACCCCGAATCACGATCATTAATCATCCAGCTGTGTGGGTTTGGATGACATCTGGACGAACATTTGTCCTTTGTACGTCTTTCCACGCTTCAGTGGACACGCCGCACGTCAGTGTTTTGACCTCCAGCACGAGGCCTTCGACCATGACTTGCTTCCTGCACTCAAAGCAGAGAGATGATGACTCCTGCGAAACTCGGCATTAAGGTCAATGTACGCATTCAGCGCGGCGACCAGGTGGGTGTGAGTTCACATCCCAGGATTGTAAAAGAGCCGCTCTTGTGAGAGAACGGACTCTGTACTGTGCTTGTCCTGAACTCGGCCTCAGTAAAATTCATTTTTCATTCAGGTTTTTTCATTTTCTTTTAAATATAACTCTTTTACTTTTTACTTTTGTTTTTACTTTTACTTTGGGCAAGAGGTGGGGTACACCCTGTATGGGATGCCAATCCATCACAGGACACACCCAAACACTCACACACTCATTTTACTGGCAGTTTGGGAACACTTTGGACTGTGGGAGGAAGCCAGAGGCCAAAGTTCATACTTTTTCGAACTCTTGTGATTGACAAGGGGATGAAAGTAAGCCCCTCCCACCTCTCTCTCTCTCTCTCTCTCTCTCTCTCTCTCTCTCTCAGCTCTCCTGTCTAACACAAACTTTTTTTTTGGCTTTTTTGTTCAAACTGCTGCCCTATCTGTCTTCTTCCTCATACACAATCTCACCGAGGCCCCTGATTTGTGGGTGTCGCTGTGATTGACAGTTTGTTGCCCCTCCCACTCAGAGAAACACCCCCATCTCTTTGATGCCCAGCTATAATCGTTTGTCTGTACGTTAGTTTTGATTACAGTGATCACAGTCTGCACCCTCGATGGTACTGGACCAGCGACAGGGAGACGTTTCTAAGAGGACACACACACACTTGGCCGGTGGATTCCAGCAGTGCGTTTGTGTTTATTCGTTTACGCGTTGCTGTTACTCGCCTGGCGGAGAGAGAGAGAGAGAGAGAGAGAGACGGAGGAATCACTTCATCTCTGAGTGTTTGATTTCACTTTGCCTCAGATCTTACTGATGCTCATGTGGTGTGTGTGTGTGTGTGTGCGCGTGTAAATCTAATGTTACGCATGAAGCGGCAGGTTTAATCATCATCAGTCAGGACAGTTCAGTCCAAGCGCATCCCAACTCTGAGTGCAGAGGAGACTCTCTCTCTCTCTCTCTCTCTCTCTCTCTCTCTCTCTCTCTGTCTCTCTCCGTGTGAGGTCTCCTGGTTGACACACTCCAGTTGTGATCAGTGTGATTTTTGCTCTCGTCTCCTCTGGTGTATGTTTCTTTCAGGGCGAATCATGTTCAGTCTCACCTCGCATGAATCATCTCTCTCATATAAACACATTTTTCTTCATGTTTCCTTCCTTTTCTTCCTTTGTCTCTCTAACATGACTCACCTCACGTGTCTCGCTCCCTCACTGTCTACATTTCTTTCTCCCCGAGTCCCACCTTGCATGAAACATCACATCTCCCCTGTTTTCTTTCTTTCTTTCTTTCTTTCTTTCTCGTCTCTCCGTTCTTATCTGAATCCCAGAAAACTGTAAGCATTGATTAATTTTTTCCAGCTGATGGCTGACTTTTTAACATTTCTCCCTCAGTCTTTTTCTGTCCTATGGATGTTTCTGGTCCGTAGTCAGGAAGCAGAGCTGGAGGTGGCAGAGCTGAAGATGCTGCGATTTGCTTTGGGAGAGACAAGAATGGACAGGATTAGAAAGGAGTATATTAGAAGGGAAAGTGCAGGTAGGACGGTTTGGGGATGAAGTTAGAGCGGCCGAATTGAGATGGTTTGGACGTGTGCGGAGGAGAGATGAGGGGTGTATCAGGAGGAGAATGTTGGACCTGGGCCTGCCAGGCAGGAGGAGAAGAGGAAGGCCCAAGAGGAGGTTTGTGGATGTGGTGACAAAAGGAAGATGGAGTTAGATTAAAGACGGGAGCAGCGAAAAGAAGGCGGCGGAAACGCTGGCGTTTTTTACAAATGAACTGATGAAACACGTTCATACCTGCATAGCTGTGACCGCGCGGACGAACGGAAAGCGCTGATAAGACACACGCCCTCGTACATTCATCAAAACTGTTCGATTTAACTTCATCAATGAAACATTCATGATTGATGCGACTTTCCATTGTGAGAGAGAATTTTCATTAAAAAACCAACCCTACCTGCCCGATCAATTTCCTAAAAACATTTGTAAACCGTCACTTCAAATTTGTGTAAATTACACTTTGGGGAATTTGAGTTGTGTATATTTTCACACACATGAGCTCCATTTTGATACCGAGCTTGTTTACTGTATCATGTTCGTTTTGCTGAGATATGACCAGAGTGGATTGGTTTACGAGGAAGCGAAAAGGGGCGAAAAAAAAAAAGAGGTCAAAACCCTATTTTTAGAATATTTAAAAGAGGGGGAAACCTCAGACTCGTGTTGACTCCAGGATTTCTTTGCTATTCTTAATAAATAACGTCACCAGCAGCGTGGTTGTATAACGAAAAAATAACGCAGGTTTGTTACTTCATGTATTTTGTCTGTGTGTGTTGCGCATGTGTATATTCTGTAGCCTGATGCTAAGGGTGTGTCTGTGGTTCAGAGAGAGCAGAGCTCTCGTGTGGTTCAGATTCACCACACACACACACACACACACACAGAGAGGGAGAGAGAGCTGACTTTTAACATCTCGGATCCAGAGTTTAAATCCTGATCGAGGTTTAATATCGGATCCGTACGCGTCCTGAACACTGTTTAACGAGACGGTGTTTAACGCGCTGCCTGATCGGGCCGGAGCGGCTCTTTGTTTATCAGGAGTTGCGCAGGCTTTCTGTCCTCGAAGGGATTGACGGCTCTCCTCGTAAACTGAGAGCTGCCACCTCCGCTGGGGGAACAGCGATACAGCTCCTGCCCTCTGATAATCACATACACACATAAACACACACACACACCGGTGTCACGGGACCTCAACCTCAGATATTACACCCTGTCTAAATTAGAGTGCTTTCCATAGACAACAGATGCTGAAGGGGAGCGTTACGGTGGCTGAAATTTTCTTCCTCAGATCTGAAAGGTCAGACTGGCCACAGACTGGTCATCATCACTGGTCTTACTGTGT
The DNA here is from genome assembly GCA_030014345.1 of Clarias buthupogon. NCBI lineage: Eukaryota > Metazoa > Chordata > Actinopteri > Siluriformes > Clariidae > Clarias > Clarias buthupogon. The sequence continues at coordinate 20,204,462 of JAQMYK010000018.1, read as the reverse complement.
ACCAGTTTGATTTGTGTGATGGAAAAAAGCACAAAAGTTACACCTTGGGGGTGGCAGATATCTGGGCCACGCCTCTTTCCTTTCACAGAATCATGTCTGTTTTAATATTGCTAGCAGACGCCTTGTCAGGAGTTAGCAAGCACAAACACACCTTTATCTTCATTGACATGCGTATAAGCCACTCCTCCTTTATTGGCACTAGGACAATAAGACTGGGACTGAAAAGCTTGTAACGCAAAGATATTAAACCTAGTTACACTATAGCGAGGTCTGAAATCTGACTTCCGGTACAGGGTAGGCTTAGCGGAACCAGAAAAGACAAACAACAACTACTTATCCAAAAAATCAAGGTGTATTAAGTGACAAAACAAATCAAAAGGTGCACCAAACAAAACACAATATTTACAAAATATATACAATATACAAAACTGGATGAGTGAGTGTATGGATGGCAGAAATTGTCCAGAGTCCTGATTATTATGGAGTGTGTGTGGTGGGAGAGATGGCTCGGTCTCACCGGTAAGTTGAATTGAGTCCGGGAGCACGAAAACGTAACGAGCGGTAGCGAGTGTGTCCGGCAATCACTATCTCTCTCTTGTAACAAATCCAGCGCTCCGTCTCCTCATACTCTCCACTTCGAGTCTTTTTCCGCAACCGCATTCCTCTGTAACCGCGAATGCTCGCGAGAGCTTAACCCCGGAACCAATACACAGTCCTTCGGGAACAAAATAAACCATATCAGGGTCGTTCATAAGGCCCGGTGGTTTTATTTTTATTTACCATCTTATTACTGCCTATCTAAACAACCCCATTATGTGGCTGCGCTACAAGCTTATAGGCCATGCCTCCTTCTCTCGGTTTGAAAAGCTCTTAGGCCACGCCTCCTTCTCTAGGTTTAAAAAGCTCTTAGGCCATGCCTCCTTCTCTAGGTTTAAAAAGCTCTTAGGCCACGCCTCATTCTCTTGGTTTGAAAAACTCATAGGCCACGCTTTCTTTAGATTTGAAAAGCTCATAGGCCACGCCTCCTTCTCTAGGTTTAAAAAGCTCATAGGCCACGCCTCCTTCTTGAACTGAAAAGTGCTTAGGCCACATTTTCTCTGTGACTGAAATGTGCAAAGCCAACCCCACCTTCTTTGTGACTGAAAAACAAATAGATTATGCCTACTTCTTTAGGATTTAAAAACTCATAGGCCACGCCTCCCTCTCTGGGACTGAAACATCCATAGGCCACGCCTCCCTCTCTGGGACTGAAACTGCCATAGGCCACGCCTCCCTCTCTGGGACTGAAACATCCATAGGCCACGCCTCCCTCTTTGGGACTGATACATCCTTAG
>JAQMYK010000018.1:20184921-20196953 GCA_030014345.1 Clarias buthupogon | reverse complement strand
TATTTAGCATTTGTGTTGTTTTATAGACATTAGCTACATTTACATGAAACGTGATTATTTTTGTCACGTAACTTCTCTCATATTTTCTCGCCATATTTTAATCGCTTTATTACCGTTGACCTATTTTCCTTCCATTATTTATTTATTTTCTTTCTGAAATGTTTTTTTTTCTTTTTTTCTTTTTCTTCAGCTATGGAGATTGATGATTACTGAGCCGCACATTGTTTATAGTATCCGCTAAAAAAATATTTATAAAAAGACCGACATCTAACCCACTGCCCTCAATCGTGAATAAACTGTTACTCCACAGTAGGACGTTTAATAACTTCCTCGACTCCTGTTCATCGTGAAAGCCCTGCCAATGCATTTAAATAAAATACAAGACTTGTGCATTAATTCACCTCATAATCCCGCTCCATAAAGACGAGCGCTTCTCTCTAACCTCTGCTGTACTCGATAGCTTTTTATATCCGAAGGTTATGAAGACCTTTTCCTAAATGCGCATGGGATCGTTCCTACTTGCAAAATGTGAGTGAAGTACTTTTTTTTTTGGGGGGGGGGGACGTCCTGCCCTGTCCTGTTTAAGACACAGAGACAGTCTTTCCATGTGATTCAGAGACACTTTCTGGGTGAATCTTTACATTTCTGGTTTGTCCATGCATCCTCCGGAGTTTCCTGTAAGCACATTATCTAAAGAACATATCATGTTTTAAGTAAAAGCATGATTAAAACCATCTGCTTGAGGCAGTATTAAACAAATACAACCTCAGATAAAGATAAGAAAAGAAAATAGGACATACTAAAGGTGCACAGGATTTAAAAGGGTAAGTTGCAGCCAGGTGCTGCGAATCATCAGCAGGTATAAAAACCTTTTTTGCACATTTGTTGCACATTAATCTGGAAAGGGTTATGAAACTATTTCCAAACAGTTTAGATTTCAAAGATTATTCACAAGAGGAAAGCATTTACTAAAGTTGATGATCATTCCAGAAGTGGAGGCCAGAGAGCAAAAAAAAAAAAAAACAAGAGCTACATCTCAGACCATACACAATTAGAAGACAACTGAATGAGTACGGTTTCCAGGAGAAAAATCTTCTGTCTGAAAAGAACATGGAAGCACTATTGAGATTCACAAACCTCTACAACAAGGCTTCTGGAACAATGTCCTATATACAGATGAGACCAAAGTGGAGATGTTTGGCCTTAATGCCCAGCATGGACATTGGGCCCAGGAAACCCAACCAGCATGGTCGAAATTGAGATTTCCAACAGGAGGATGATGAGAAGCACAACAGTAAATCTACATCGGAAACAATTCAGGTTTTGGAACGGCCGAGTCAAAATTCCAGACCTCAATCCAATTGAAACGCTGTGGACCAAAACAATGTGAGAGACGAGTAAAATCAAACAGAGAACAATTACTTCAAGTTATGGCTGATGAAGGTGGATTTACAGGCTATTGAATCAGGGGGTGCTTGTTATTGCCCGCATGTTTTTTTTTTGCTATTGCCCGGGGGTTAATTAAGTAATGGCATGGTGGGGAAAAAATATGCTTTTAGGTGTAGCAAATATTAAATAATAGTTAAGATGTAATTATTTCCTTTTGATGTATAGACACAACACATGACGTCAAACTCAAAATGGCTGCTTACACCATCAAGAGTAAACAAATCTTTACTTCTTTATATTAGTGTTAGCTTTAAACTCATTAATGTACAGATACATTTACATTTAGGCTTTTGGCATTCGCCCTTATCTACAGCGACTTACATTTTTATTTCATTATACATCTAAGCAGTTGAAGGTTATGGGCCTTGCTCAAGGGCCCAACAGAGACAACTTAGAGGTCGTGGGATTTGAACCTGGGACCCTGCTTTGAGGAAGTAAATAAACAACACTCGTCTCGGTTAGCTGGTGAGATAGCTGCTGAAACATGACAAGCAGGCCGTGAAATAAAAATATCGTTCTGAGTTTGAACATGCGGAAACCTTTGAAATTGTATTACGAGAGGAAAAGTTCGGTGCACCAGTTGCTCGTGTTGTTTAACCTTTAAAAGGTAAGCACGGAGGAACAGACACAGATGATCATACCCGTGTCTAGCTTTAAAGAAGACGTCTCATGGCTCATATCTCGTTCTGTCTATTTGAGGGGGAAAAAAACCAAAACAAAACGCCGGTCTGCTATTTACCAGTGACAGGAAACAGAGATAGGCTCTAATTACCAAAAATGATTGAATTGTGAGTGTTTTTCTGATTAAACCGTGGGTAATGTGTCCCCATGACAGTGATGTACGAGGGATTCTGTGCAGCGCCTCAGCTTGCTCCTCCGCTAAATACTAATTTCTCCGTCGATCGTCCTTTCTCTCGGGATATGCCGGCTGCGTGCACAGGACCTATTTTTAGCTGCTTCGCAAGGCATGAGTTGGATACGGATTTCGTTTCCCCTGCTCTCCCTCCTTTTTGTCACGGTGTTGCAATAATTAAACAATAGCGCGACAGAGCAGAGTAAGCCTCTGTATAGGCATGAGCTCACAGGGGTAACACGGTCACGCTAGGTGAAGAGCTGCGGCTCACGCTTCAACAGCCTCTTCTTTAGGCTAATGAGCCGAGATCTACACTGCTCGTGATTCCGTCGTAGGTTAAACCAGATTAGGAAAAGAGCAGCCTAATCTCAGAGTCACGTCTTTCTGCGTGTCTTTAGCTGCATGCTACAACTAAAACCGTATTACTACAATTCATTATTTGTATTGTATAGATATAATAAAACTTTGAAGTTGGTGTTTCTGTACATTTGGCGATATTTGTGAAAAAACTATTTAGGGGGGGCGTACAATGAGTAATAGAACATAAATCAAATAGATATTTGGAATTTTCGTCCGTCTGTTTGTTTGTGCACACGTCACGTGAAAAAGACTAAACGAATCTGAATGTGGTTTTTACAAGTTTATTTCTCCGAGCTTGAGGTAACATATACGCTTGGATTTGTCACAATCGACCCACGGGAAGATAAGATATGCTACTTTGAAATTTAAATGGAGAAAAACCCTTATGAAAGAAAAAAAAATTATCATTAGTTCATCTTAAAATTCAACAGATGGCGCTGTACTTTTTAAAAAAATATGCGCTTATGATTGTGCGATTAAAATCCACTTCATGAACTCGCACCACAATTGTGGTGATTGAACAAAACCTAAACGTAAAGGTGAAATGTGTGTTTTGTGATTTGTTACTGATTAATGATTGATTGTTAACGTGTTTGACTACGGGCTAAGGAAAATGTAATGAAAATTACAGCGCTGATTTAAGGTTTATGGCTTAAATCTTTAAATACTGAATTACTGTTAAATGTCAGGTTCTGCTCAGGTTCTGCTCAGGTTCTGAGAGGTCTAAACGTAAATTTTTTTTTGCTGTAAACATATATAAAATGTTAATCTATTGTGCTATGCGTTTTCTCTTTTTTCGGTCTGGAGGTCGGTCAGTCAGCGTACGTCATCAGGAGGCACTGTGTTTCTCGAACACTCTCTCGTTTTGAGCTCTTATGTTGGCGGATTATTCTCCGTGGGTCATTTGGACGTGTGGGCAGAGAGCTTTTTACTGAATCATTTCCAGCTCCTAATGGCGTAGGAGCAGGTGGTGTGTCATTATTTTAATTCAGTTTTAATTCTCTCTCCGTGTTTTGGCGCACGCCAGTGCTGTGTTTCACTAAGCTTCCGTTTTTTTGGATCAAATAATAAAGTTGAATGAATTCCTTTAAAGGATTCGTCTGACTAATCGGGTCGTTTCACGTATGACCGCCGAGCTACGGGATGCGTTTCCGTAAATCCACAGCGGGCCGTGATTCAGTGCTGAGTGGTCGTGGTTGCCTGGAGATCCTCCTCTTCTCCCTCTTCTTCCTCTTCTTCTTCACGTGCTTATCGTTCTACCTTTCCTATCATGATCCTGTGTTTGTAAAGTGTTTCATTGAATGACCTATAGATCGTAGGTTGTAGATAGATTTTTCTTCTTGGGTAAAAAAAAAAAAAACCCTGTAGTTGTATTGACAGGAGATATATATATTTTTTACATCAGACAGGATGTCATTTCCAATCTAGATTTGAACCGTGTAGGAAAATATAAATAATCTTTAAGTAGCACGACGTGGAGAAAACCAGTCGGAAGGCCGGGAATCCTGTTGCCACGGCAACCTCAACCATCCCTGGCTGTTGCACAGCTATACACACACTCACCGGTGTCGGATTATACCACTGTATTAGGGGGGATAGGAAAGGGGAGGGGGTGATTATTATCATCGCCAGAGCTCTACGGAGAAAGGAGAGGACGGGGGATTTGGAATGACAGTTTTAACTCGAATTAAGTGTTAAAAAGACTTTTGATTTATATCAAATATTTCAATCAGGTGGAGGAAATCAAACTTTTTTCTTTTTACTTTGAGCAAAAGTGCTTGGCCCCTCAGGACAGGACAGGCTTAACACAACGAGTTGTACTTCGAAAGAGTTGTGTTTCCCATGCGAGCAGCACTCGCACCAGACGAAGCCGCAGACGATTCGTTTCCTCGTTAATTACTCATTAAAGCGCTTTGAACACCGTTACAGTTTTTTCAGAGATGCGTTTTAAACAGATCTCATTTTCATCTGTGAATATTTGACACGTATTATTCAACGTCTCCAGAGATGATTAAATGCAAGTTCTCTGGCGTTTATCTCCATTTCATATCTTCGTTTAATTTTAATTTTTAATTTTAATTTTTTAAGCGCAAGCTGTCGGAGCTTGTTCTGCCCTCATGGTGGAGAGTGTATTTATATACTTGTGTGATCATATCATCTCGCAGTAACAGGCTGATGTGTGAAAGATTAATGAATTTATGCAATACAGCACGATTAATATGCAGAAATGGTGCATTTAAAAAAATAATAGGGCCCCGGAGGAGTTTGAGGTGAATGTTTGGTTGCTGAGAATGTTCGATATGAAGGCCACACCTCTTCCCAGATATTGAAGACACAAACTTCAGAAGACTTGTTTTCAATAAAAACGATGTCATCATTTGTCATTGGGGCTGAAATTCATACAGACCACCACATCTCGTATACTAATAACGTTCTTTTATCTTTTTTCTTGCCAATCTTCTGCTCCATACTCCAGTCCAGTAGGTGGCGATATTGCCCCAAACATGCATAAAGTCAAAAGACAAAACAAGTGATACTCCCACAAAAAACGAATATTTTTAGGAGAGTCCAGTGGTTTCTGTTTTCTGTAGAAGCTGTGGTGGATTCAAAAGAATTCCGTTTACATACAGTATTGTGCAAAGCCAGCCCTCGAGCCACGCCTCATTTCTTCATGCTAAATTATTTTCAAACAATGTGAATTAAATGAAAAGAACTTTTATCCTTTAAAGTGCCTAAAGATACAATGTTTAAAAAAAAAAAAAAAAAAGTTTATGTACCAACCTCAGCAGCGACCTCATTTCCCCTCTCGTCTGTTCCAACCACTCAACATTCACCTTTTTTATGCTTCAATGATTCATAGATCACTGTGTGGCTCAAAACATTTCTCAGAAACGGCTGAAGTACGGGGACTGGACTGAAAATGAGAGACTAAAAAGCTTAAGGAACTGTTCCTCAAGACTACATTTGAAAAAAAAAAAAAAAACTGAAAAGTCTGGCTCTTTGGAATCAAAATATGAAAAGATGAGACGAGGTCTGGCTCGCGACTTTTGTACAGTAATGTAAACAATATAAAAATTCTGAATTGATTCTGAATCCAAAACTCTCACAGTTTTATGGATTAAACCGTACAGACGATTAAATCTCATTTCCCTCACGTTTCCTTTTTCTCTCTCTTTTTTTTCTTTTTTTCTCTCTCTCCACAGAAGTACAAACACCAAGATGAGGACGGGTCTCCCCAGGAGCCGAACTCGCCCCAGCTCACCGACGACACGCCGGGCCCTGAGCTCGTCCAGGTGGCCGAGAAGAACATCTCGCAGATCGAGAACGTCCACGGCTACGTGGCCCACGCGCACATCTCCCCCATGAAGGTAACGCCCGGACCCTGACTCATCTATTCTGACACACACGCGTGTTCCAGCATTAGCCCGGTGTTGTTTATTTCTCTGCCTCATTATGGACACACACACACACACACACACACACACACACACACACACACACACACACACACACACACACACACACACACACAGTGTGAGCCAGTCTCCTCCTGTGCATGGGTGTAAAGAAAAGCTCACAGGCTCAGTGCCAGTTTTTCTATCATCAGACTTTTTCTTTTCTTTTCTTTCTTTTTTGTTTTTTTGAAGCGTGATGAAAACATCCCTCGTCGCCTCAGAGCCGAGCTCGTCTCTGCACAGAGCTTGTTTTTGTATATAGGGCACGTTTTCGTCTAACCCGCCCTCACGGGTGGTTATGTGTGTAGAACAGAGAGCACACACCTCTCCGTAAGAGCCTGATCTGAGAAATCGCAGAGGTTTACTTATTAATAAAAGGTTAGCATTAGCTCAAGAGGAACAGTAAGTCTAAATATCAGATGGACAAAAAAAAACAAACAAACAAATATTTAAATATCTAAAACATACCACAATTATGAAGTGAATAATAATTGTGGTATGTTTTAGATATTTAAATATTTGTTTGTTTGTTTTTTTTTGTCCATCTGATATTAGACTTACTGTCACAATTATTTACCAAATTTTTTGTATTTTTTTGTTTTTTGCTAATCGGGTCAGTCATAACGTATACGGTGACGTCTCTGCTCGACCGAGATCGCCGTCTGTGTGAAACCTCTGAGGTGTTTCTTTTTTTTTTTTTTACTCAAGGTGAACTGCAGTCACGCTTCAGTATGCTAACTGAACAGCAGAGTGATTGGGTGTCCTAGGAAAGTGTGTGTGTGTGTGTGTGTGTGTGTGGACATTTAGGACATTTACGAGCGCTCGTCCCGTGGTTGTCGTGCTTCACTGCTCCCCTCTGCTTTCAGATTTATGACTCCTCGGCCATCGCTCGGTCCAGCGCTGACATCACACACACACACACACACACAAACACACACACAAACGCGATTCATGCCTGCCACCTCTCATAACTCTCAGCTCACTGGTGTAAACTTGGTGAACTCGTACCTCACACACAGACCCTCGACAGTGCAGAGCCTTCATACCGTAACGCTGAGGTACGAGAGAAGGTTTTCACAATCCAGTCCTAAATGATTCCTCGGAAATGTATCTCTTGCATTTTCTGTGTGGAAATTCTTAATAAACATTTACACAGACATTAATGAAGAAAAAATAAAGCTTGGAATGAAGTAGCGCCGCTGGCGAGTGGACGTACGGTACTGCGCAAAAGATCTCGAGCCGCGCATCATCTCATCTTGCTTTCAAAAAGCCATACTTACGTTCCTGAGGAACTTTTTCAGTCCAGTCCCTGTACCTGATCCGTTTCAGAGGAATGTTTTTTGTTTGTTAAGCCACACGGTGACCTATGACCTTTGAATCATTCAAGCTTGATTAAGCCATCCAACTTAAGGCATGAACCAGTGAGAAACAGGTGCAGATGATGAGGCTAGTTAGCAGATTAGTTTAACCATGAGATGAGACGTCGGACCAGACGAGAGGGGAAATGAGGTCGCTGCTGCTGATTGCGTTACAGTTTATAAAATTGGATCTTTAGTCGTTTTTTCCATCTACATCTTTTAAATTAATGTAGTAAGAAAAATTGATGGGGGCTCGAGACTTTTTTCACACTGCTTTGTTTATGACATTAGCTTGTTTTGCTAATACATTAATAAGAGAGACCTCATTTATCCCATATCCCGGATTCCTGTTTGAGGTGATGGAAAAACAAAAAAGGTAGGTCTGATATGAAAGGGAAAAAGTAGGATCTGAATCTGTAACAGGAAAGATTGAGATTAGTTTCTGAACAAACGCTAAGTGAGTTGCTCGCCGCTAGAATGTGTAAACCCACTCAGGTGCTGGAAATCTTTTAAATTCTAAAGTCTAAAGCAAATTAATACAGTAGTCCTAGTGTTTATTTTCACTATTTTTATTTATTTTTTTGACTCTAACTTAGAGTCTCATTGCTCGTTGTGTGATTAAACGCCTCAGGTGCTCTTGTGTATCTGTAGAGTATATTCACGAAGCTGCGCGTTAAGAGCACACGTCCTTATCACTCGTCGTGATTAATCACCTGCCGTCGCGGTTTGTCACAAGACGAATAGGGTGTGTGAGGGAGACGCTGCTCGGAGAACGCCCGTTGATCGCTACAGACGGAGCTTTAGCTCCACCTTTTGGATTCCTGATATCGGTGCAGCAGAGGCATGCTTTAATGCTTTAATACTTTATTCTGCTCTGAATTGGGTCATGAACCTTTTTTCGATTCCTTCATTTTTCTCTTTAGATATTGTAAGTATTAAAACTTTATTAATTTACACAAACAGATGGTGGAGAGTTTTCAAAGCTTTAAGCTGAGGTTTCTGTGTAGCGCTATACCAAATATATAAGTTTATAATGATATTTAATGATTATCTCAGTCTGGAAAACCTGAAAACCCTGAAAGATTGTGACCTTCTTTTATGTATTTAATTATTATTTTAATTATAAGGAGACCTGGACAATTGTAAAATGTTAACGATGTCCCAAAGACGTGTCTGTTCAGACCAGCCTCTGAGAAAGTGCTCGCTCATCACAGTGCTTGTGTCCTGTGGAAAAGAAAAACATAAAAGAAAAATTAAAAAGAAAACTAACTTTTGACATGTTTTTGAACAGAAGTTGAGAGGCAATGTTTTCTTCATTTTCAGAGACTCTCTGGAGGTCTGGAAAATTTAAAAGCAGCAAAACAAATAAAAAAATAAACCCGTAGCATTCTTTTGACTAAAAGTTGTATTTTTTTTAATGAGGATGAGTCTTAAATTTTCTGCAATATGACTGTAGAATTTACTTTACCTTTTTAGAAATAAGTCACTTTTCGACAAAATCTCCTTGCTTTTCAATTAACGTTGTCCATCTGTCAACAAGCTCTCGTATTCCCTCCCTCATTAAAAAATGTTTATTCTGAGCTGCGAGCCACGAATGCGCCGCTGTCTTCACTTCTTCATCAGAAGTGAATCTCGTCACCAGCTACGATTCTCTTTAAGAAACTTTCACCTTCCTTAGAGTATCTCTACAAATTTTGTTTGCAGATATCCAAACCCCTCTTGTTTATGTTCTTCGGCAGCAGGTCCACCCTCAGACCATAAACGATTAAAAATCCATCACTGCGTGCTGCTCATCTCTCGTGCGAATCACAAGTGGGGCGTCCGTTTTTGCTCGCACCGCAGTCCACAAATGAACCGATGTCACACATTCACACCTGCACAGCCGTGACCGGGGAGATGAGAGCCTTAAACGGAAAATGCTGATAGGACAGGAGTTTTAAAATAACCGGAGTGCGGCTAATTTTTGACTCAGCCTTATGTACAGTACTTTAAGACATCCAAAACCTCAGTCAATGATTCTCCCTCACAACAAACGTCAAGCTTCGATCGATATGTTGAGTAGATCTGTGTATAACGTAATCACATGGTTTATACAGTTTGTAACCTGCTATCTGTCTTTATACCCACAATGCCCCTGTGCTGCAGCCAGAGCAGCTTAAAACACTAGAAACGTACATCTCAAACATATGAAAAGGTATCACAGCGTCTCCTTCCTTTATCCCCTGCCTGTCTAACCATCTCCTTCTGTCCGAATCTCAACTCTGAGCCGTTTCGAGCTCCTGCTGCTGTGTGTGTGTGTGTGTGTGTGTGTTTTCTGTGACGAGCTGAAGTTGACCTTCCCTGTAGGTTGAGTCTCTGGAGTGCATCTTCGACGGGCCGCCCACGGCGGCGAGTGAGGAGAGCCCTCTCCTCAGCCCTTCCACCCCGTACCAGGTAACACCCCGTGGCAGCAGGGGCACTGGATGCAGCCGTCAGTGTGCGCAGCGGTCGTGTCCGGTGTCACGTCTCATCACGTGCTCGTGCTGTAGCGTGTTGCCGCACACATGCAGGCTTTGTGGATGGCGCAGTTCCCAACATGTGCATGCCCCCTTTTTTTGTTGTTTGATCATATACTGTGTATATGAGTGTGTGTGTGTGTGTGTGTACAGTATATACATGTCCATGTTTGTCTGACCAGGCGTTGTTGCTTCCTGCTGAGTATCGAGTGTATCTCTGATGCACCTGCATGACTAAATGTGTGTTTAGGGTGTTAGGAGGTGTGAATGCTGCTCCTAATGAGATCCAGTTAATCAGTAACGACACCTTTTTAAAAAAAAATGTAAAAATGTATTACGTTAAAAGCGGGAATAAAGTACGCATCATTCAGAATTACAGGAATAAAAGTTGCTCCGTTTACAAGAAACGCCACAGGTGTCAATGCTGTCATGAGCTTGTTATTTTTTTTTTTATATTTCTTTTCTTTCCCATCACTTCGGAGCTGCCTCCCTTTCCCCCCCCCCCCCTGTCGATGACGTCAGCCCTGATACATTCTCCCCCCCCAGTTCTAGCTGCCGAGTAGAATGGATAAGACCCCACATTAGAGAACGCATCAGCAGGATGATGCGTCAGTGGCGAAGAGACGAGAGGAGACGAGACCTGGCTCGGCGTTCCGCAGCCTCTGGCTGTCCGGATTGGAGAAAAGAGGATGAATTCAGGCTGTGAGTAGGACACGCTTCACAAGGACTCGGATCTCGGACACGCCAGAACTCGATAGCGCCGGACCGGACTGGACCGGACCGACTCTCTGCAGGAAAGGAGAGGGCGATCGTTCGAGGCGAGTCAGGTGTTCTGCTCTCAGGCTTCCTGCTGAGTCATTTGGAGCGTTTCGAAGAGGCAAATCAGGCATCCAGCTGCTCTGCTCTGGTCTGCCCTGACTGGACCAGCGTGTTTGTGTGTGTGTGTGTGTGTGTGTGTGTGTGTGAGAGAGAGAGAAAGGGGTGGTTTGGAAATGAGAGAGAAAAAAAGAGGGAGGTGAATAAAGGCAGTGTTTTAGCAAGACCAGACGTCGTAAGGAATCTCTCTCTCTCCTGCTCACTTCGCGTCTGTTTATCTCGCTCACTTTCAATCTCACACGCGCTCTTGCCGCAGCAGCACTGTGCGTCAAACAGCCGCTGCCTCTCTCTTTCTCTCTCTTACACACACACTCTTTCTCACACACACACTCTCTCATTCTCTTTACTCATCATAACCTGAAAGAGATGTTTATGTCTCTGAAGTCGTGCAGAAGCAGACTCTGAGATGCTGGCGTAAAAAAAAAATTAAAAAAAAATCCAGACAAGCCGGGACCGTAGAGCCGCGCGTCGTCAGAGCGTGAACCCTTGCGCCCGCGCCCGCACCTGTGCCCCCGAACCCGAGCCACGATGCTCAACTCGGTGTGGTACGCCAAAAAGATGGGACGGCGCATCATGGGGACGCTGAGGAGAACCAAGAGGCTACACCTGCACTTGTTGGTAAGTCTGGATCATTTCCAGGAGTTACGATAAAAGTGTGTGGTTGTGTTTGTGTGTGTGAGATAAAGCACTCGTTTGTCTGTTTGTTCGATGATTAAAAAAAAAAAACTCTTCCATCTGTTGCATTTTAATACTTCGCTCCGACGTGACGACGCGTGACTCGGGTTTAAGGGGATCTCCGTTTGTTTATAGTCTGGCTCTGCACTCGTGAGGCGGCAGCGGTGCGTCATTTTCATGTGGCGCGTCACCGAGGGCAGGGAAAAAAAAAACAAGTGAACCTGATTTAAAGAAAAAATAAATCTCAAATCAGGTAAAATAAATCAGAAGGAGTGTTTTTTGTTCTGCAGCAGCCGTGTGCGAGGATGGAAATACGTTGAAGCACATACACATACCTCGCGACCCCCCACCCCCCCACCCCCCCACCCCCCCCGCTGCTGCCTGGCAACCTGCGTGCTCCTGTCATGCAGCAGTGCTCGGGATCTTTTAAACACGTGTGTGTGTGTGTGTGTGTGTGTGTGTGTGTGTGTGTGTGTGTGTGTGTGTGTGTGTGTGTGTGTGAGACAAAAAA
>JAQMYK010000018.1:20165508-20184821 GCA_030014345.1 Clarias buthupogon | reverse complement strand
TGTGTGTGTGTGTGTGTGTGTGTGTGTGTGTGTGTGTGTGTGTGTGTGTGTGTGTGTGTGTGTGTGTGCAAAAAAAAAACAACAGCACACACGGGTTATTTGCTACATGAGTTCTATTAAAGTGACGGGGGGGAAATAAATAAATACATTTTTGTCCTCAAGTGTTCCTCAAGAAACGTAATAATTTGCTGCGCAGATGCCTCGGCTGTCTGTTGCTGTGGAGACGGAGGTATTTAATGAAAACATCACTCCTGCAAAACATGAATATTTAAATGTAACGGTTAAACGTGCTCTTGTTTTGATCAACATATAACGCAGCTCGTTACGCATAAACGGGATTTCCCACACAAATAATAAAAAAAAAAAAACATTATTTATGTTTTTTCAAACTTGTTTAGCCGAGCTCAGATCAGAGCTCTGGCTTTTCATGACAGAAGTTACTTGTTCTGGACAGCCATGAGGTTAAACGTGAATATATTGAAGTACCTGGGTATTTTGGCGCCATTTATTTATTGTATATGTGTATGTCGCCGTCTGCGTTGGCGTACGCACGTGAGGGGAGGTAAGAGAGTTCACATTAAGGATCCGGGATCGTTTCGTTTCTAAGAAACGAACTTGACTTCAAAGACGACATCGGTGCCGTCGGTCTCGGACCAAATCTCATCCTCTGACATTTTTTTTTTTTTTCCCCTTCTGAAATCTCAATTAAATTAGGCATAGCAGGAAGGTTAACTTTCTTGTTCTCTTCTCCTCACAAACCATGTAGGTGTATACTGCCACCTGCTGGATCGGAGAGGGTACACATACCCGAGTATGAGAGCAAAGTAGCCAGCGGGCGGAGAGTGGGTAGAGGTTGAGCAATGTGAAAACGCCTTAAAAGACTAAAGCGCCGCTCTCTTTAAATAGAGATTACGCAAGGTGTAATGCTAAGCAAATTACTTAAACAAGACTTCCATCCATCCGTTATCTACATCGCTTTATCGTGTGCAGGGTCGTGGTTCGGCTGGAGCCTCTCCTAGAGAACTTGGGGCACAAGGTGGGGTACACACTCAATCAAGTGCCATGGGCATTTTGGAAAGGCCAACAATGCATGTCTTAGGGACTGTACAAGGAAAGCTGAATACCTGGAGGAAACCAACTAAGCACATGGAGAACATGGATGGCCAAGTTTCAAAACCCCAACCCTGGAGTTGGCAGGCGACAGCGCTAAGCCATCGCGCCACCCAGTGGAAGACAAACGTTAACTGAGATGAAATGCCATATACGGTTAAAAGCATGACATCGTCCCTTAGGAGGCATCTACAAGAGAATGGACAAAGATCTCCACTCTCACTCAGCCAGGTTGTCAGCTGGGGTGTCCAGATTTGCCATCTTGTTTCCCCCAGCTCATTCATCTACTTCCATCTGTTCCTGTGTGCGTTTTAGTTATTTATTTATTTATTTGTTTGTTTGTTTGTTTATTTGAGCTGGCACTGATGCCCCCTGATTCATCCAGTGCTGCAGCATGATGGTCTAATTGTCAATTAGCGAGGTGACAGACAAGCACGGCTTAGCTCTGAGGAAAGCCTCTAAACTGCTTTTGCAGGGATCTCGTTAGACAAGCAACACAGTATGTTCAGGGTTAATTGGGAATGTATTATTGATGGCCTGCCATGTCTGTCATCAGGGTTTTATCCTAACACCAGGCGAGGAGATGCTCAGTGCTTGTTTTCAAGTGCCAGCCCCCTGATTTCCTGGTGCAAAAAAAAAAAACAAAAAAAAATGATTGAGCAGAAATGATTCGGTGCCAGCTGTAAGTTCTAGGAGACTGTTTGGTCAAATTAAAACATCTGGAAAACTTTTTTTTTTCCAGATTATTTGGGTATATCTGACGACAGACTTCGATGTCTGGGCGATTTGTGTTTATTTATTTATTTTTTTAAAACCAGTAAAACTGTCAGCGGATGAAGCTGAGAGGGGCGTGTTTACTGAGGCGGTGCTGCAGTCCAGGAGACCGGAGCCTGAGCAGGAAATCCTGCTGGCTCTCTTAGATGTTGGAGCTGTTGCCATGGCTTTGTCTCCCACAGGACTTGGAAGCAGTGCCTGGTGACAAAATTACCCGACCCATGCGACACCTGTGACACATCTCCGGAAGCTTCTAACTGGAGAGGGTCCCTTCAGAGGGACATGTACAGCTACGACCTCGTCCAAAGCCCCGCGGATGATCCGGAGATCTTTAGCGGATGTTTCCATAAACAAGGTTATTGAAGGATTGTCGTTTATTTTGAATCTCACAACCGTTCAGTCTGGATTGTGTCTCTTGTTTGGCTTTTCGACTCCAGAGAACTCGTCAGTCGGAGAACCCGTCGTTGAAGCGGTCTCTGAGCGAGGAACTGCTGTAATTCAATTGTTGGCCTCCACATTTACAGTTTGATTGATGTTCTTGGAGGGACACAAGGGTATTACTATAGCAACCGAGGAAGATTGACTGTCAGCTCTTGATGAGTTCCAGGATTGATTCTTTTTCGGAGCTTGGCCTCACCAACTCTTCATGAAACGTGGTCAGTTTTTACGAGGACTCGTACTCTCGAGTATGATATTTCCTTTCTGGCTCGACTTTTGCCAGGAAACATTAGTTCCTGGCGTGTCTGGTCCGCTGGGTGCGGCTTAGTGGGCGTGGGGGGGGGATCGTCCGTCTGAAGAACCCCGGGGTCGCGAGGATGAGATCGCGCAGATGAGACCACCAGATACAGCCGAACACAGGAAGCTTCTTTCATAATTAAGGAAATTGGTCGATAAACGCGCGCACTCCCCCCTCCGCCTCGGGCTAGGTTTGTGTTTGTCCGTGCAGCGCTTTGGATTCGGGATCGGATCACGTTCGCCGGTGATGAACTACATCTTCGGTGGGAATACGTTGTACTCGAGGGGGAGTCGTGGCGGCAGCACCAGCTCGGCCCATGGCAGCACGGTGGGACCCAGGCTCCGTCAGTGGTCCATGCGGAGCTCGTGCGAGGAGCCCGCCGAGCCCAACCCGTCTCGCTGGCGCCGAATCCTCAACATCCTTACGCGCCTCAACGCCTTCACTACCTGCGTCATAGCCAGAGTCAACCAGGTAAGATGATCAAAGTGAAAAGAGCATGAGGAGAGGAGATGCTGGAGCTTCTTACATGATTTCTAATCTTAAACCCACTGCGTAGTTAGACAGTTTTGTTTTTGTTTCAGTCTCTCTCACTATCTCTGCCTCGAGCTCGACCCAATTTACTAATCTCAGGATCTCAGGATGCTCCTTTTGACAATAAAATGTTCGTATCTCTTTCCCAACGCATTTGCTTTGACTTTAAAGCTGCAGAGACTCAGCTTTTACTTCCCCATCAGTCACTATGGTGCTGCCTCAAAGGATTCGGAGGTGTGTGTGTGGCTGGTCGATATCATGTGACACATTTCCCTATTAATTTCCATCTCAACACTCCGCGGTTTTGTATGTATCATAGCCACAGCGTGTTAAGGCTCTCTCCTGGTACTCAGCGATGTCTTTTACATAAATCAAACACACACTTCTGAATCCTGAAATCACTTCAAGGTCAGAGAAAGAAAAGACCCGTATCCTTTTAGCACAGATTTATTCATTTATTTTTTTTCCTCGCATGATGTCCTCCGGTTTGAGAGAACCCAACCCTTAAAATCAGATTCTGACAGCCGACTGAACATCTGATCGAATAAACTTTCAGGAAGCTGACGGGCGGTGTACTCGGCACTCAGCACTTTTCTGAAACCGTATGCTTTTAAAGTGCCCACGTCTTGTAGCCTGGTTGCTATTTTTATTAGATTTTTATTAGATCCTGTAGTGAATGTTTTTAAAAATATATATATTATTTCTTTTTTTTTTTTTTATGTAAGACTTTGTGTTCTTTTATTGCTATACTTTGATTTTATCTTTTGATTCTTGGATAACTTAATAAAACCGGACCGTTTCCTGCCTGTGAAAAGCTTCGACTTCCTCTGGACTTCTTTCTGCTTTCTTTTCCGACCAGTCCTCATTTGTGCAATCGGATAGTCGGTGGGTTATTTTTATTACATTTTTTCTCTTTGATCTCTTTGATTCTTGAGCACACTGTCCTCTTAGTGCAATCTGTTATTTATCGCTTTGCAAAGTCGTTGCTTTTATATGGGATTTGAATAAAATTTCTAAAACTGACGCTTTTCTAAATAGGCCTGGGCTAAGCAATAAGAGAAGGCGGTCGCGATGGGTTCGGGTGCCACTTTGACGTTTTAAGTTATTTCCAGTTGTCTGGCATGACTCGTGTCTTGTCTGTTGGTTGCATGAGTTGCGAGTATCTTGCATCATAAAAATAAAAAAAAAAGGATTCTTTACCAGGATTGTATTGTTGATCAGCCAAATCCTTGGGCATAATTCATCCTAATGACTTAGTAAAATGTAAATTACTGCATGTAAATCACTAAATGTAAATGAGGCTTCACGTTCAGGATGCAGGTCTTTTTTTTCCAAAGTAGTGGGTTCACTCTTATTTACTTATCTCAGGGTGCAGCAGCATTCTCATACGTGTAACAATCCAGGTTCGAATTAATTATATCGAGGGTCAAAGTTAATGATAAAACTGATTAAGCTTTAATCTTGACCTGCACCATATTATTTAGACTTTAGAAATGGATTCAAGCTCGCCCTGTTCTGTTGTGGTTCTTATAACCTTTTCATAATCATCTCCCAAGGATTCTCTGTGGCCTGAGAGTTAATGACTCGAGATGCAGCGTGAAAATGTCTAAATCCTGTTAATATTCTCATCCATAACTTTTAAGGAACACCCAACTGGTTAGCCTTTTTTTTTTTTTTGCTCACTTCACCTGAGGGGTGCGAATAAATATTTGCTTTTAAAAACAAATTGAAGAATAGCACTTTCAGCACCGTTACTCAAATTAAACATACAAATAGGCACCGTCAATTAAAATTTTAGTCTCTTAAGACACATTTTCCTTTATTTTTTTATTTTTTTAATTTAAATTATTATTATTTATTATTATTTACAAAGACCAGCTGTTTATGCTTATGTTCCAGGTGTGGTTCATCCCCCCACTCTTACTTAGAAACTTCACACACTGCACTTTTTCTTCCCACAAGTCAGGATATTCAAACTAATAACTTTAATCATGGACCTTTGAGGTCTTTGATCCTTTAGTTCACTTTTTTTTAATTTTTTTTTATTTTTAAAAAAATAAAGTTTCTGAATATCTCAGACGCTGATCTGATTTAATAATCTGAGAGAGAAGTGGTGAGTAAATCACTGCGCACGTGAAGGCACGATTCATTTCACACACTGCTTTAAGTAACGGCCGTTTCGGATGCCACTAGATGGCGCCGGAGTTGTATTATTTGCCAAAAGTGAAACAGACTACCGAAGGCCTGGTCCTGATCCTGATCACTTTCGGATTTAGATCTACTGTATGTTCTCCTGCTCTTATATTATTTTGTACGGAATGTAGAAACGTGCAAGATCTTGTGATACTACTACTACTACTACTACTACTAGAACGTAACAAATTTTGCATTTGCAATTCTTATTCTAATAGCAGATTGTTTAAAGAAAATCATAATTCTACCTTGAGTCGCGGCCACCAGGTTACAGCTCATGAATTCCAGACCCACTTATTCGGCGTTCCAATACCTCGAGCTGTCACGTCAACACTATCTTGGCTGTTGCTGTATTATTTATCTCTCTGTTTATAATTTAACCGGTGTAAATAGCCTTTGGATCCACACACACACATACAGTGACAAGCCATCTGTCATGAAGGCACTGACACTGCCAGAAATTTGTGTTTTTTTTTTTTTTTTTTTTAAGCATCCAATGCTCAGATTAAATAGAAAGGTTTATTTAAAAAAATTCAGATAGATGATTAAAAAAAATATATTTTTTTTAATATAAAGTGTATCGTGAGCTTGAGGACATGTGGTACACACACACCACACACCATATAAATGTACAGACAGGGGTGTTTGTGTGTGTGTGTGATGGCTGTGTGGATGTGAAATCGAGCTCACCATTGATTATTCATGCCAGGAAAAAGCCCCACAGCTCCCCTTGGCTAGCCCTACTGGAGCTCGCTAATTGGCACAAACACGAGGAGATGAGCGCGAGAGACATAAAAGCGCTAGATGCTAAGGAATTTGTGTACGACCTATGCGCTCTCTGAGCTCACGCTCGTGAAGTAGCCGAAACAATCCGAGATTGTAGTCTCGTCTGTTTGAGGCTTTTCTGAATCTCAAGAACTTTTTTCCCCCCATGCAGTTGAGGAACATCTTCAGTGTTACCCAACACGTTTCTCCATCATTCGGTCCTGGTAATGACCTCCTGTCACTCCGACATGGATTATACCTCCCGAAGAGCCAGCGCTGGTATCCCAGACATAAAGAATCCTAGATTGAACTTTAAACCGCTCCAGCTCCAGCAGTCTCAACTCGTCCCAGCACCGGTTCTCCAGACAAATCCTCTTTGCTACACTGTTGGCTCTTCAAGCTCTGGTAAGAGCAAGACCAAGTTTCTGAACCTTCGGGACAGTGTGAAGAAGAGTCCCACCAAAAGTCCAGCTAAAGTGAGCAGCCCAGTGCAGAGCTTCTCCTTTAGAGAGCGCCCACTCTGGACCTCACTGGGATTTGAGAAGGTACGTCACGGTATGTGACCTCAAGCTCTGGCTTGACTCCATTGTGTAGATCTTTGGCGTTGCTGGTCTGTGTGGAAGTTTTTATTAATTTGCAAGTTTAGATTTATTTCTGTAAATGCCGCTCAAGGTATTCTCAAGGGATTCAGTATGCATAACAGTTGATATAAAAAAGAAAACAAACTCCAGCTCTGGACCTCCATGATTAAGGTAGCAGCTTGAGAAGTCCATGGGTTTTGTATTTGTGGTGCAGCATTCCAGTATTTGACGTTTTAGGTTGGTTTTAGGCTGCACCATGCTTCTGATTTGAGGATCTTTTTGAGGACATTCTCAAGTGATGTTCTTTCTCAGTTTCTCTCAAGACACTGGTCTCCTGTTTTCAGGAATCGGGGAAGCGTCGTTTCTTTAACAACAGAATTCCTTGAGTCAGTGATGATTTTCAGCCCACGTGTCAAACGTATGTATTTATTATATCACAGAACATGAGATCATGTTACATGCTTCCTCTTCTATTCGGTCTACCTGTTGCGCTGTACACGCTGCTCTGTAGTAAGGTTCCTATTACACTTGACACTGAGGTTTTTTTTCCCTTTCATGGGCCAAGCGGAGATCTTGAACAAGATTTCTTTTCTTCTTCCTCTGCCTTTTCTTGTAAGGAGGGAAAAAATGTTGACCTACAATCCATCTGCAAGGAAGTCAAGGACGCTCTTCTTTTCTCTGTGGAATCCTGTGTGTGTTTGTGTTCTCATAGCGCAGTGTTTTTCACAGGCTGCTCATTAAGTGTTTCTAGGCACAGTGTGAATGTCAGCATCACAGTGTGTTTTTAAAAAAGAGTTTGCAAACACATAAATGGTTGATAGGGGCGGCGTATGTTTAAATTTCTCAAGAACTATCTTGAAAATTGAGACTGATCGAACTAATCGCGAGTTAAAACGTAAACATTATTATTATTATTTTTATTATTTATGTATTTATTTTTGACACATTTCTTCATCAATCTTTGGTCTTTTAGCGCTAACTTTTATAACTAACGTTTTATACGTACAGTAATACATTTACACAAGTTTGTTGTCACATCCAGGTCACATGTATGCATTTATTATAGCTAACATAACCACAAATGCACAGTCATCGCCTTAAATTTGGACTTTGGATACACATTCTACACAGTATTTCTGTACAGGTTGTCCCAGACTTATGAACAGGTTTTGTTCATAAGTCGAATTTGTTCTTAAGTCTGACAGAGTGAGTCTTGTAAGCCTTTCACACGTATATACAATGTAAAAACATACCAATCCACTCGACTAAATCTCTGTCCGCCAGTTTCTGCTCTTCTTTCTTATTACGCAGCATCTCGGATGCGCATGCTGCTGCTGAAGTTTTTGAAACACAAGTAGAATACATGAGATCCTTTACAGCTCATCAAGGATGCCAAACTTTCCTGTCAGAAACTCAACACCAAATGTTATCCCCATACGAGAGGCAAACCTGGACAGAACCTCATAAATAAATGTTCTGGAAAGTTCCTTATTCCTGTTTATCCTTGACTTTTTAACTGACGGAAGATGTTAATTTTAAAAAGCTTGTTTTTGTTACTCAAAGTAAGTTTTATCCTGTTTAAGAATTATAATGATTTCATAACATCTCATGTTTTATATTTATCCTGTTCTGACTGCGTTTCTTGAATGAACCGATATAAAACAATGTAAGAAAAAAATTGCACAGGGCTTTAAATTCTAAATTTCTGACATCCTGAGTTACATCATATTGAGTGACAGCACCGTCTGGGGCTTTTTAGAGGTCTTGGCATGCTCAGAAAACACACAGGTTGTGTGGAGTGCCTGGGTGGCAATGGCACAGGTGCTTGGGCCCGCTCATCGCTGCTTACAACTATGTTGTGCAGTTATCGAGAGTTTGGTTGTTGTAGTGTTTTTTTTCTTTTTTTTCTTCTTCTTCTCCATTAAGAGGAACCTCGCTGTGTTGAACCTTAAAATTTTTTGTTTTAGTAGATATTTTTCCTTTCTGTAAGTTCACTGTCTTTAATATGACATACGACAAGATTTGAAGAACAAGAGCAAGGATGTTGTTTCAGTATTCTTAGTGTTGCACTTTATGTATTTGTGTGTATTTTTTCATTGTTATTAATTTTCTCAGGGGCGTGTCCGCACTCAACAAATGAGTTGCATTTATTTATTTATTTATTTGTAAGCAGTGTTAATTTGCTCAGTCTTACACTCATCTTCTCTCCCATGCACAGTGTGCGTCAGACAAAGCATAACACCGCCCCCTGCACCACCCAAAAACACACACACGCAGAGGGATTTACCCCACATATGCATACAAATACACTCTCCCATCCCCATTGCCCTCCTGTATATTTCTGTTCTGTGTGTATGTGTGTGTGTGTCCGCGTGTGTGACCTGACCTCTTCACCATGCTATTGTTCAGCAGACAGATGCCACCCCTCCCTCCACTCCCATAATCCCCGTGATCCCAATCTCGCCTGTCCCTGCGGAGGCCGCTGTCATCCCTTCACCGACGTCACAGGTCTTTTTTTTTATTTCATTTTTCATCCATTTCTTATATTTTTCTCCTATTTCTCCTCCTTTCTCTCCTTCTTTCTGTTGATTCCACTGCTCTTTTGGTGACCATATCGCAGCTCTAGGGGAAAAAACTAAACAAAAAAAAAATCTTGATCAAATCGAGTCGACTTTATAAGCTAGTAGCATTCACACTCCACTAGTGCAGCGTAAAAAATGTCATGTCCGTGCCAGTGCTGGTGTTTGCCACTGTGGAGGACGATGTGTTTGGACGTTGGTTATTTTGGTGTCCGAGCGTCCGGCGCAAGCTAAACGCACGGTGCGTCTTACAGATGTTTAACTGTGCCGCTCTTTCTTGCAGGCGAATCCTCCTCCTGTCGTCGTCAACACGGAAAGCCTGGATTCAGCCCCTTATGTGAGTTTATCTGTTTGTTTATCTTATTTCTGAAATGTCACACACACGTCTCCCTAACCCGTCCAAGTGTAAGTCATGCACTGTTTAGAGGAAACGGTGACCGTAACGCCACACATTTTTATTTCCGAACTTTATATTTAAGAGACAGAATTAAAGAGTTGGACAAAAGTGAATGAAACAGATTTTTAAAACCAAATACATCTTTACTGGAGTAGATCTGTTTCTTTTCTTTTCTTTACTTCTTTCATTTTAATTAAACTGTATTTCCTTTTTCTTTTCCTTTTTCTCAGTATATAATGAACCATTTCAGTTCATTTCTTTCTCCTTTTTCATTTTGTGGCATGTTCCTTTTTTTTTCCTTTTCCATTTTTAAAAATAAAGAACAAAACAAAACAACACAAAAAGTTCCTTCTCTTTGCTTTTCTTTTCTTTTCCCCATCTATTTGGAAAGGAAATTCTTTTCCTTTCCCTTCCTTGTATTTTCTTCTTTTACTTATTTTTAATGTAATTTCTTTTTACCTTAAAAATTTCAAATTACTTTCCTTTCATTTTTTGTTCCTTCTGTTTTCTTTTCCTTTTATTCTTCCCTTTTTTTTTTACTTTACCTTGCATTTGTTTTTTATTTACCCCTTTAATTTACTTTATTCTTTATTTTTTAGATACATACTAAACTTTTTCCCGTACTTCTTTCTCTCTTTTTCTTTTTATGGCACGTGAAAAACATTTTATTTTCTTTTAATTTCATTCATTTTCATTTTATTTCTGTTAATCTTTTTTTTTCTTCAGTTTTTCAGTCACCTTTTCCCGTTCTTTAGAAATATAAAGAATATAAAGTATATAAACTATAAAAAGTTTTCTGCCAGGATTAGCCATATATTGCATGATATAATAAATATATAGATCAAGAACATCTGTAAAGTATTTTATACTAAACTGAGACAGTTTGTTGTAAAATCTCAAAAAGTTTAGATTTTTATTTATTATTTTTTTTTAAAGTATTGAATTCCTTAATGGTTTAACGCAGCATGTCATATTCATGATTGTAGTTAAACTAGTTTTTTCATTAGTGGTCTGTAATTCAAAATTTGTGAAAAGTAATTTATTATTAATTTTATAAATATGTTTAGACCCGTAATTCATTTCCAGAAAGGAGGTTGTTTATTCCCTCCTGCAGTTCTTCCAGCTTCCTGTAGGAGTACAAGTGCCCTCTTCTAAAAAAAAATAAATCTAACAAAAAAAAACAACTTGTTGCTATGCTTTTGTAATTGGCTTTAGTGACTCTATTGGCTCTCTCTGATTGGTCTAAAAGTCTTCTATGGAACACAGTGTTTCTCAGTGCTGAGTTAACAGTTAAACACACTCGTGTCCCGCGTCTCCTGTATGAGGCGTCTATCAGCAGTGTGGAGAATCGTCGCTCTCCTTTCCTCTCAGTTTTTCACAGCAGTACCGCGGCGTCCCCCCGAGACTCTCTGCAGAGGGAAAAGACTAGATCCGGCTTTAATCTGTGTTTTTAGGGAGCTTGTGTACTTGTGTATGCGCACACACTCACTAACCTCAATACCACATGGCAACCCAGGGGAATCTGTGCCTTTTGTTTTTTCTAATTGGCTGCCTGTGATTTGGTCTTAATGCACAGATGAGGGCGTCGAGAAACAGAAGTGTGAGTAATCAGTCACGAGTGACGGTACACATTTCTAAATGCGTAGAGACGCATTCAGCCGAGACGTGCTGGTGGGTGGTGAATTCATCGGCCTGAGCATCTCTCCGTCTGTATCCGAGTGTGTTAGTTCCATCCTGCCTAAGGTGTTATGAGAAGTGGGAGGAGTCATTAGCCTGTAGTTGTCACTCATCCACAAACACACACACTCCATGTGAAGAGAGTAAACACCGTGTGTGATAGTTTAATAGATATTGTTTTATAAGTTCTCTGCAGGTAGATGATTATGTAACATTTCTGGAAGGAGTCTCCAGTGTCAAATTAAAATTTTATTTGTCTCACACACACGGTCATACACAGTATGATATGCAGTGAAATGCTTACAGTATATGACCGCAGATGACCTAAAGCTTAAAAATAGATTTTTCAAGTAAAGAATAGAAAGTATGAAATAAGGCATAAATTTTTACAAATATAGAAACTGGAAAAAATATATTTTTTAAAAACTGTAACAGTCGAAGCTTATCTAGGAGTTAATTAAGGAGTTTCTGACATCTTCGTGACAAAGGAGTTAATTTAAGGAGATTATTATTGTTAAATTGGTATTGTCTCCATAAAGAGAGAAGGATGAAAAAGAGATTAATAAGGAAACAACTTGTAATAAAAAAAAATAAGTCAAAAGTTTGTGTTTTTATTATAAGTCAAATTCAGTGTTTTTGTTTATTGATTTTTGTTTCTGTATTCTAGAACAATACTGATCAATACTTGAGAGCATTTCAGAACTAGAAAATAACACATGGAATGAAGTAATTAAATTACAATAACTACAGCAACGGTCAGTTGTTATTTTAAGACATGATGGTCAACTGTTCTGGAACAGTTCGTGTAAGAACAGTATCGTGTCAAGTGCGTTTGTGAAACCAATCAAGCTCCATTGATGAAACTGTCTCTCATGAAGACCTTCTCAGGAACGCAAGACAAAAAAACTGACTTCTGCTGCAGAGGAGACGTTCATTTAGAGTCACCAGCCTCAGAAATCACCAATTAACAACCAGCACCTCAGATTAGAGCCGTTATGAAGCTTTACAGAGCAGAAGCAGCAGATATACATCTCAATATCAACTGTTCAAAGGAGATTATGGATGCCTTCAATGTTGTTGTACAGTAATGTAGAAAGAAATTAAAATCAAGAAAGAATCTGGAATTAGAAGGTGTGTTTTAACGAACTATTGACTGAAAGTGTATGAAGCTAATTATAGATAACAGCTATAGATTTATAAACAGTATGATTTAAAAGATTTGAATAAATCACAGTTCTGCTCATATTATACCACACGGAGGTTCACATCACAGTAGCACAGTTTTCACCAAGCAGAATTTATTACAAGGTTAACCTACAGGTGCTCAGTGGGGTTCAGGTCTGGAGACGTAACTCGTCCACTGACAAACACATGAACATGATGGATAGATGATGGATAGTTGATGGATAGTTTTGTCCTTTAAGAAGATACACTAAAATGTTTGCTGAAATTAGGAGGGATGTACTTACTTTTGTGAGTGACTATAAATGATCAAATGAAAAAAAAAAAAAAGGATTGAAGCCCAATTTCCAATATGAAATTATTCATTGTGTCACCCGCGTGAGAAGGATGTTCGATACGCTGTCCGTCATTTTGCGGCGTCGGCGTCAAACGTTTATTGTCCTAACTCACTTCTTCTGCAACTCCTCTGAAACACTTCATGGGAATAAATTTGACCTGTCTTCCTTGGTATTATATTTTATTTTACCTATATTAACCCTTTAATGCACAGCGTCCACACATATATAGATGATTCGTGAATGTTTTATGCACTAGTCACTTAAAACCCTCAATATTGAATTTACTCCTCTGTTTATACTGAATCGACTTGAGCGGTTTTGACCTGAGCTCTCCTTCAGTGACGGCGAGTGTCTGACT
Organism: Clarias buthupogon; assembly: GCA_030014345.1. Lineage (NCBI taxonomy): Eukaryota > Metazoa > Chordata > Actinopteri > Siluriformes > Clariidae > Clarias > Clarias buthupogon. Next base: position 20,171,600 of record JAQMYK010000018.1, on the reverse strand, counting down.
CTCTAGTCGTCCCGTTTGAACATTAGGGAGAACGTTATTACGGTCCAGTCGTACTTTACGACCATCATCGTCTGGTCCGTAGGTCTATTTTTAAACCTCGGCCTCCATCACGGACATTCGCTTGTATCTGAAACGATCGTTTTCTACGCTTCATTTGTCTCGTCGCTCGCCTTTGTGCCGGTTAAATTGTTCAGAAAATCTCGAGCTGCGGACGCCAATGCTCATTTGGATCTGATGTGTTATATATGTGCGTTTTTAAAATAAAAAAAAATAAAAAAAAATTTTCTTTATCCTGCAGGTGAATGGCACAGAAGCAGACTATGAGTACGAGGAGATTACGTTGGAGAGGGTGAGTGGAGTTCTTCATACTGGTGATGGGAAGAAGTAGCGAATGTTTGTCTTCGCCGCCTGAATCTATTCCTGTTATATTGATCTTTATCACTCCCATCGGTCATGATTCTCTTTAAGCAAGTTTCACTTTTAAGGTTCACTGCATGCTGCTCTTCGTTCGTGCAAATCCCAAGCAGGACGTCCATTTTTGCACGCCCTCCGGTCACTACTGAACTGATTCACTACTAACCTGTTCACACCTGCACAGCAATCACTGGGGAGAAAATAGCCTCGAACAGAAAGTTTGATAAGACAACAGAAAGTTTTAATATAATCGGAGTGCTGATAGTTTTTGACTCACCCTCATATATTTGTACGCCATTCAAAGGGGCTTAGAAGTTCACAAAGAAAACTAGTAACAAAAATCCAATACAAGAAAACTAGCTTAGTATCTGAGAAAACTTACAGATGAGTATTACAGAGTAAACATAATAGTTATAGTAATTAACTAGAGACGGCATGCTATCACTTTTTCTTTTCCATTGTACGTAGTTGAGATGGTGTATCTTGAATATGAGCAGACCGTGATTACATCTAATATAGCTTACTTAGTAATCTACCCAAGTTTAAAATAAAAGCTTTATACAGTAAGTGAAGCATTTCGTAGTAGAAATAAACTGTTTCTATAATATAATCAACAATATTTTTTATTGAGACATGACATAAAGCAAACATGTAGTGCGCGTTTCAAAGCACACTTGTACTGTACAATCTGTATTTATAAACCCCTCACAAACCCCTCCATCCCCCACCCTGCCCATTCCTAACCCCATGCCAGCCTTGGACACGTCTAAGAAGAGCAAATTTAAAGAAGGAAAAGAAAGAAAGAAACAGAAACATGGAGCTGGGTTTTGTGTGCAAAGAAAAGAGGAGCTGAAAAACCAACCTCTCAAATAAAAAGGGGATTAAACTATAAATGTATATGGGGAAAAGTGAACTCGGGCCCCCACACCTGTTGAGATTCCAAGTCTAAATCATGGATTGATGAGTGACTCTTCTCCAGGGACGAACAGGACATGATATCCCTGAGCCACTGGGCCTGGGTGGGTGAAGTGGCATCCTTCCACTTACGCTGGGTTTGAAAGACGTCCCTCCAGAATTTTTCCAAATTAGGGCATGTCGAGTACATATGAATAAGAAACACTTTTACTTTTATCACAGCAAGAATCGACATCTGTGTAGAAGCGAGAGCTGTGACTTTAGAGAAATGATCCCTATGTACAACCTAGAAAATAAACTTAGAAATATCATTTTAATATGTTTATTTTCTCCATGAATCCAACTCAAACCTTTGTAACAGCACCCGATGTCTGATACGGTGCCTTAAATCGACTATCTGTTCTTAAACTAGCTATATTAAATTTCTCAGCCTGCATCATTTGATTTTGCTGGATGGAAAGGACAGTGAAATTATTAATCCTAATTTGTGTTCATCTCAATCACTACTGCGACATCAGCCTTAAACAGAGTTTATATCTAATGTGTAATCCCACTGTAATAACATGACATGAACATACAGTCTGGGGTAGAAAAGAAATCGGCCCCAGCTTCACTACTTGTGTCTTCGAATCGTTCAGTGATCCGTCATACCTTATTTCTCTCACTGCGAGTGGAAAGGAGCAAAACAGCTCTGTCTTCTGTCACACAATTGAGATCTTTAACCCCTGACTGTGCCAACTGTTCTCTCTCTCTCTCTCTCTCTCTCTCTCTCTCTCTCTCTCTCTATGACCCAGTTTGCATTGCTCTCTCTCAACCGCGCATTATTACCTTGAGAATTTTTTTTTTCATGCTATATACTTATAAACTTGTACTCCAAACTTCAAAGACGTATAGAAGTGGTTTAAGTTGAATATAATATCTTAAATTACACTTAAATCTTGATCAGTGTTATTACTGTACGTGGTTGTGCTTCCAGACATTATTTATTTATTTATTTATTTATTTTAATTTTAAATTAAATTTTTATGCGCTTGGCTTACACCCGAACTTACCTTTTATTAATGGATCTAAATGGATCTAAAAATAAAATCAGTTCAGCGTTGGCCGTGAGGTATATCATATTACCTGCTATTTTTAAGAGCGCACTATGAAACCTGTTTGTGTGTTCAGGCAAATTCCGGTTTGGGCTTCAGCATCGCAGGTGGCACGGATAACCCTCACATCGGAGAGGACCCCAGCATCTTCATCACCAAAGTGATCCCAGGGGGCGCCGCTGCTCAGGACGGGAGACTCCGGTGAGTCTGGGTTCATATTACCACCGCGGGCGTGCAGCAGTATTCGGTTCGGAAACTCGATATAGCTGTGTGAAGATCACCTTTAAGGAGCATATTAATTTGGACTCGGGTATATAAATACTTCATTAATAAGAGGAGACTGTAACCCCTTTAGACCTGGCATAGAAGAGTTCCTCCAGAGTGTCTCGTCATATTTTTACATGCTGTCGTGTCAGATTTTGGAGCATTTTTATATGCATTTTTAGATAATCATTGCAATCCTTTACACCCTCACCTTCAAGGATATGTATGTAATAAATCCCAGGGAACTAGATCAATTATTAAAACTGAGAAAGATGTCATGCAGACGTTAGAGCTTTTCCTGCTACAGTTTGGAAAAGGGTGTTAAAAAGCTGATTAGATAAATAGTGTGTGTCGAGAGGTGAGAAAAAACTCAAATGTGGACGGCAGGTGGTCCTCGGGAACCACTGCATTATTATTCATACTGGACCAAATAGTCCAAGGGATGTTTCAGTGTTTATGCATGTAAATTATATACTGTAGTAGATATAAGTCAGTTTATTACTATGCAAATAGTCCACCTTGTGTTAAATAAAAGAAATCTGTCTTTCTCACCCTCATTATGTGACAGATGTTCAGGAATAGCACTTGATCCAGCACCCTGTATATTGTTTTCCACATTACTTTAAACTAACTAGTGTTCGGTAGAAGTTTATAATAATGATCTGCCGATGCAAGTTAAATCATGAACATAATCTGAAAAGATAAATAAAAAAAATTCTGTGGTAAAGTTATTGTCGTATTAAGCGTAAAAGGATGTCGGCTACAACCTGACATCATAACATTAACAAACAAGGTAGCATCTGTTCCTTATTCAGAAAGATTTATCGATTAAAAACAAACAAACAGGCTTTAAGTATATTACAGAAATCTGACATGGTGTGTGTGTGTAAGGGAGAGTGGTGTATCTGAGCGTGCTGTCAGAGGCTCATTAAAGCTGCAGCAGTGTGGACACGCAGTGGAGCTGAGAGCTGACGGTGATGAGGACACATTGACATTTAGTCTGTCAGAGGGGGAGAAAGTCTTTTGTAAAGGGGTCAGGCCTCTCAGTGCGCGTGGGTCTGCGTTTGATATGTTTTGAATAGAGGTTTGAATCTGAACTTTACCGCTGACCCGTGCTGTAAAAAAAAATAAATAAAAAAAAGTCTTTCGATCAAGAAAGATGATGAAAGGCTTCTTCGGAAGTAAGTGAAGTATGTTACAAGGCGCATGTGTGTGTATTATGAGCGCGTCCTCTGTGTGCAGGGTGAACGACGTCATCTTGCGTGTCAACGAGGAGGACGTTCGGGATGTGACCCACAGCAAGGCGGTGGAGGCGCTGAAGGAGGCGGGGTCACTGGTCAGGCTGTATGTCAGGAGGAGAAAATCCGTCTCGGAGAAAATCGTCGAGCTCAAACTGGTTAAAGGACCTAAAGGTACGTGTGTGATGTGTGATCAATACCATCGAGAGAGCGAAACCTGGTAATCATTTGTCTCTTAGTACATTCTCATACTTTGGTTGCCTGGGTATAAATCAGGACACGCCTCTGCACAAAACATTACAATAATACAGGAAGAGAAAGAATAATAACATTATACCCCCTGAGTGCTGCAGCGGTAACAAGCTTGTCCATTGCTCTGGTATCAATCGCAGGTCTGTGTGAGCTCTCGCAGGCGGAAGGAGTGGATAGCCCTATTCTTTTGACATAATCAACAGGGGGGCCAATCAGAAGCCTAGACAAAACGTCATTATCGGTTCCACCATGTAGAAGTCCGACCAGGTCTTGTCCAGACCCGACTGCGGGGTCGGTGTCGTCAGAGTTTTTTTGTATGTAGCAGCAATGAGCTCCGTATTACATTCAGGCACCTCTGTTTGTTACGAAACGTTAAATCAAGGCGACACAGACACACAAGGTGACCTTACAACGAGCCGAAAATGCAGTTGTGGAAAATCGAGTTTTTCCAAAAAGCTCTCGTTTGCAACAACCTAAAAAAATCTCAGTTTTTAAAAAAACCCAGCTAAATTAAAATGTAGTGGTGGCTCAGTCGGTTAAGGCTGTGGGTTACTGGGTTACTGATCGCAAGGTCAGGGGTTCGAGCCCCAGCATCGCCAAGTTGAGCCACTGTTGAGCCCTTGAGCAAGGCCCTTAACCCTATCTGCTCCAGGGGGCGCTGTAAGCTGGCTCACCCTGCGCTCTGACCCCAGTTATGCAAAAAATTATTTCACTGTGCTGTAAAGTCCATGTGACAAATAATTGAATATTCTATTCTATTCTAAATTAGGGAACAAAATCAGGTAAACATCCTGAGAAAAAACTTACGTGACTCTTACGAATAAAATGCTGCCCCAATTTAAAATCCTTAATGTTTTAAATGAAGTATTTAGAGAAGAAAAAAGAAAACACGCACATCTATACATCTCTAATTCATTCCATTCTGTTTTTTATTCTTATTTATTTACTAAAACTTGTTGTTTGTGAAACTTCTGTTGTTGTTTTCCCCCCCCTGTTTTCTTCCTTCTTTTTCTTTCTTGCGTTCATTGTTTTTTTTTTTTTTTTTTTTTTTTTTTGTTACCTTCAGTTCTCCCTTTCCTTCCTTTATTTTTCCTCCCTCCAAATCATCCTTGGTAGATTTCATCAGCGTGACCCCGCAGTGTTCCTCCATCAAACTGCACCAAAAATGTAGTTGCCATGGAAGCGGTTTCCCCTGCCTCCTCCCTGTCCTGTACTCCGTCTCTCTCGTCCCTTCGACGACAGCAGCGTCTTTATTATCCCTTTTATTTTACTTTTATTTTAGCAGTTATCACTACACTACCTCGAATCTTATCCGTATATATAAATCAAGCCAAACTATGGCGATTTAATTATTTAATTAGCTCTTGTACCCGTGTCGTGACTCATTGGTTTATTATTCACTGCTTAAATTTACCTTCACAAGGTTTTTCCATCTATGACGTAAAAAAGGTATAAGAAAACAATATACCTTCTGTTTTATGTTTCATTATTTTATATGTTACGATAAAGTCGTTTTAATAGAATGTTGTATATTTCTGTAATGTGACAGTTCAGTGTTTTATACCGCTGCAGACTTTTTACACTTTTTAAATAAGTTTTTTTTGTGGTACGCCTCAGGTCTGGGTTTCAGTATAGCCGGAGGTGTAGGAAATCAGCACATACCAGGAGACAACAGCATCTACGTCACCAAGATCATCGAAGGAGGCGCCGCGCACAAAGACGGCAGGCTGCAGATCGGAGACAAACTCCTGGCCGTAAGTCGACCGCCAGAGCAATAAAGAAATCGTAGAGAATCTGAACAGCTGTCTGTTGTTCATAATAGGCTGATGGATATATGGGTGTGTGTGTGTGTGTGTGTGTGTGTGTGTGTGTGTGTGTGTGTGTGTGTGTGTGTGTGTGTGTGTTAGGTGAACAG
>JAQMYK010000018.1:20151157-20164520 GCA_030014345.1 Clarias buthupogon | reverse complement strand
AATGTAAGGAGTAGAAAGTACAGATAATTGCTTAAAAATGTATGGAGTAGAAGTAAAAAGTCGGCTGAAAAATAATTGCTCCAGTAAAGTATAGATACCAAAAATTTCTACTTAAGTAAGGTGACGAAGTATTTGTTACTTGACACCTCTGGTAGATAGATTAGCTAAATGAACAGTGGAATAAATGGTGTGATGGTAGATGGATTTGGGGAGATGAGTGTATGTATTAGACAAATTAATTGATGGATAAATAGACTGATGGGTGGATGTTGGATGAATGGATGGATGGCTTTTGATGAGCAATGGTTGGATTTAAGAGGATGGATATAGATGGATCTCAGGAGGCGGGTGTATGGATGGATGGATAAATGGATGGCTTTTGATGAGATGGTTGTGGATGGCTTGATGGATTAGATAAATGTATGGATGGATAAATAAATAATTCCATAAACGGATGGTTGAGAAGATTGCTCTTCACAGATTATCTGCTATGTAAAAGTAGGTTTTTTTCTTTATGACCAATTAATTTTCTGTTTTTACCATCAGCTTATTCGCAGCACCTGGAGAACCATATCAACACCCCCAACTACGTGAACCAGACGCTTCCAGCATCCTCCTCTGGACGCTTTTCCCCTACGCCCAAGACCTCGCACGGGGAAGATGACATGACGAGGTAGACTTTAATCTCTTAAATATATATATAACACTGTTGTAAACATGACCTCAGTTATCTTTCAGCTATCAAATTAAACATGTTTGGAGAAGAAACTAGATCAGGCCTCTGACGACGGCCTGTCGGGCAGTTCAGAAAGCTCCGCCTCTTTTCCTAGCTCCGCCCCTTGCGCTAGAAAACCAGCAGAACCGTCATGTTTGCTTCAATCTTGAGTTTTAAAACAGCAACTGTACTTATTTATTTATTGCTTTTCTTTTTTTTTTGTGTGTGTGTAAGAATTATTGACCGTGTATCGGTCCGGTCTTCATCTCTCACTCCTTTTCTCCTGCTTTGCATTTTTCATGTCTCGTTCCCTGCTGCAGAAAGAGATGAGCTGAAGTTATAAAAAATTTATTGGCCTCACGAGTCGCGGGAGGCAATATTTGCAGCGGGAGGAAAAAAAGAGAGTCTCTTCATTCTCTCTCTCTCTCTCTCTCTCTCTCTCTCTCTCTCTCTGTCTCTTTTATCTCCTTCTTTTCCTGAGAAGCTCAAGGTCACCACAGTTTAGCCGTGCTTTCCGACAGAATGACTCTTGCTGCTGTGCGATAATAGAATTGAGCAATCGTCACTCAGAAAATGACACACACACACACACACACACACACACACACACACACACAACCTATCAATTTAGTCTTCCTGAACGAGTCCTTGGCTAAGGGTACAGGTGGGATGTCAGGATGAGTGTCTGCACGTTGCACTTGACAGCCCTTCGTCGCTCCTCGTATGAAACGCCGCTAACAGCACACTAATGAAAAGAGAATTCATTCCATGCAGGCAGGATAAAAACAGCTATTTTGTATTACTGTTATTCTATAATATATATCATGTAAAGTAAAGCTGAACTGTGTTGTGCTTGGGAATACTGTATATAATATTTTAAATCATTTCTGCGTAACAGTAGTCGTTGTCAGCATCACGTTGAGTATCACGTTCCTGGACTTTTGTTATTGATGTCCTTCTCACTGAGCCGAGTAGATCCAGTTACCAGATCATCTTCCTCGCGTCCTGTCTTTTATTTTCTCTCTCTCTTTTTTTTTACATTTTAACATTGTATAAATGTTTTTTTAAAAATGGATTTTAACATTATTGTTTTTTTGCATGAGTATTACAAGTTCCTCGGTTTTGTTGGACGCTTATCATCAAACCTTTATGTCAGGATGCCGTGTACCATGTGTCGTAGAAATGTCTTACGATAGTATTTTTACCATCTCGCCCCCTCACAGTCTTATTAGTCCTGGTTATGTTTTATTTTCTACACCATAACTAAAGGTTTCCTCTCTAATCACTTTTGTATATAAATATTTTTTTATATATAAATTACAAATAGAAATGCATTTAATTGGACAGTAGTCTATCTCGCGCCATGTGATTTCATCTTCATAAAAATTTACACTAATGTCTTGTCAGTCTTCATCTCCTTGACGAGTACATGAAAAAGATTATTCTAATGTGCCGTAGTAATCCGTTTAATTGGAAATAGATTTAGGGGGAAAACAAAAATCAAAAGCCAGATCTTAAATTGTGTGAACACAAGAAAGGGATAATATAATGATAACGGCACAAGTAGCTGATATAATGACTGATTGATTATTTAATTTTTCCTTTTTGTTTTTGCTCTTTGATTAGTTCAAGTGAAAAAAAAAAAAAGATCAAAAAGCTAATTATCCATTAACTATTGTGAATACATGTTACTACCAATTCATCAAAATGTACGGGTTAAATGTAATGTATAGCTATTTATAATGTACAGTATGTCTGGTGCAAAACTAAATATCCTAATATATAATTAAATGTTTAATTACATGAGAGTTTTAAGGATGCAGGTGTACAGGCTTTCTTATTTTTGCTAGATATTTATAAAAATCCAATATCTAAAAGCAATTCTCGAGCTTTTAGGTTTTAGTTCTGTACTATCAATCCTTTTTAAAATGTTAATAAATTAATTTTTTTTTTTTTTATACTTGTACTGTATAAATAGAGGTGGCTTGTACCCCTCATACACACAACCAAAGTGCATTCTTTACCTGCTTTCCCCCCCCTTTAAACAGACCTATTTTACGATTATATTCAGATTTAACAGATAAGTAATGTTGTACTTGGTGCCTGGAGTCATTCTTTTTGTAATTCAGCTCAGTACTTTGCATATAAAATGGGTGTAGGGCAGCAGCGCCATCTAATGGCTATTTGTTATAGGTTGAGCTCATTTTAATGCTGTGAGTTATGTTTTACAATTTGGCTTTTATAGCTGAATCAGATAACGGTTATGAGTTTTATGTGTGTGATAAAGTTCTGTATGTGATACGTGACCAGAGTTAATGTCCTTTTTTTCTGCTGTTTTATTGTCATGTAAAGTACTAAAGTAGAGCATGTGTGTGTTTACGACAGAGAGCCGAGAAAAGTGGTGTTACACCGCGGGGCCACGGGACTGGGCTTTAACATCGTAGGTGGAGAGGATGGAGAGGGAATTTTTATCTCCTTCATCCTGGCAGGAGGTCCTGCTGATCTGAGCGGGGAGCTGAGGAAAGGAGATCGCCTCATCTCGGTACGTCAGACACGCCGATAAATAGTAATGACTAAACGTCTTAGGTCTTAGGATACGACTTAAACACTTGGGATGATTGCATATGCACAGAAGTCAGGCTGTTTGAAAGGAACCCGGGTGTGTGTTTCCTGTCCACGAGAAAGCGGTTCAACTCTGAATCGACTCCACTGCAGGAAATGAACCGAACATGACACGTGATTTGAATTGCAGCTATTTTTATTGATGATAAATCCAAAAAACTGAGGCAAAGGACCGGGCTAGAGTGGTGTGAAAATGCCATGTGTAGTGGTTCAACGAGTAGAGAAAATAAACTCTTAAAATGTTCAAACAGTCATCAACTCATTTATTGATTTCCTGATTTTTGATTTTTGGGATTTTTTCCCCGATTTTCTTGCTAATCCAATTCCTCCCCGTCACTAGGGGCGCTCTCACATTAAGGCTACTACTACCACTCAGTCGGGAGGGCCGAAGACTATCACGTGTTTCCTCCGAACCACGTGACGCCAGCTGACCGCATCTTTTCGAACTGCTCGCTCACACACTGTTGGGGTCGGCGTAACACACTCGGAGGACAGCGCTATCCGCTCCTTCCGTTTACGCGAGCTCACAGACGCCCCTGATTGGCTGTAGAGCCGTGATTAATGCGAGAGCACGAAGTACCTCTCATCCCTCCCCTCTGAGAGAGCTCGGCCAATCAGCTCTCTCTAGACCTCCGACTGCGACAGGTTACAGCATCACTCAGGAATCGAAAATGTGAATCGAACATGTGATCTCCGGATGATAGGGCGAGCACTTTAACACTGCACATAACATCAGTGTATATATACCTTGTTACATCCTTACACCGTGTCCAGCCTTTCTCCCACATGCACTTAGTAATTACTCAGTTGTGTCATTGTACATCTCTCTCTCTCTCTCTCTCATTCCCACACATCTGTCTGGGTTTCTGCTGTGAGACCTGGAACACACTCTAAAATCTATTTGTAAGCTTCTCTCTACTTTCCAACTGGGCTGGTTTCTTTTGAAACACACCCTCATGTAGGCTTGATGTCACCAAATTGGAGTCACTTCCTCCTAGTTAGGGAAAGGCGGAGCACGCTCTAAATAATAAACTTTAAAAAAATCATCCATCAGTTTTAGCTTCAAAATCAAATAACCGCATGGCAGGGTTGAAACGCCCAGGAATTATACTTGTACTTCCTGCCATGCCTTTTTTGCTGTATGAAATCTGTAGAGTTAAACTTTTGAACGTAATGCTCCACTAAGGATTGTGTGTTAACACGGAAAATGAAAAAGCACACACAAAAGGTTTAGACATATGAGAAATGAGTGTTTATGGAATTAATAATTCCCCTATTTTTAATTCCTTATAATTTAATAATGTTTTTAAATGATTATACCGTAGTCATAACCGCCACATGTTCCTGCCAGACAAGGAGGGCTTCGAAACAGAAAAAAAAAACATCTGTCTGGCATTATTTATTAGCATTTTTTTTTTTTTTTTTTTTTTTTAACTAGAATATCACTGTATGAAAAACTCTGGAATAAAAAAAGTCTTCCTGTTTTTCCGGGCTGCAGGTGAACGGAGTGGACCTGCGCAGTGCGACTCACGAACAGGCAGCGGCTGCTCTCAAAAACGCCGGTCAGACCGTCACCATCATCGCCCACTTCAGACCAGAGGGTGAGTCTCTCCTACCATGACTCAAAAACAGAGCATGAAAAAAAATAGACGAGAAATCAATCAATGACCGGAAAGAAAACCAGGATCTCGTTTTTATTTGTATTAATTTAATGCTGCTTCCGTGTCGCGCTAGTTACACTGATATGTTATAATGTTCTGGTTTACTAAAATGTTATATGAATATTTCCTTTAAACTGCTTTTTAACTACTAACTACTGATTGCTATTTTCTACTTCAACTTCTAGACTTGGATAAAGTTACACACGCTTACACCAAAAGCACAAATTAATGTGTTAAAGCCCCACAATCACCTGCGTGAAGCGGTAAAACATCACGGTTTCTTTATAATCCTACAGGTGGCGCACTCTGTACTTTTTACACGTTCGCATGCCGTGTGGTAGGAGTGAATTATTTGCTGAGTTTGTTTAGAATTAATAATTATGGGACGGAGATACGTACGAGATATAATTAGGACGGAGATACGTGCTGCTCAGAAAAATGTTAAACTCTTATATTTAAAGTTGGTTTGTATTGTTTAAAAGCTGCGCTTGGGTTGTAAGTGAGAAAACTAATGTTGTATAAGGAACGGGCTAAATTTAATTATTAAACTTTTTTTAAAGGTTTAAAATGATAACATTTTTTGGTTGAAGTGTAATATTGAATTTGATATTTATGAAATTGTGATGCTTATGGAATTGTAATTTTAATCGAATCAGCACCAAGGTATCGTAATAATGATGTATTGGGTGGTAACTGGTGATTTCTACCCCAGTATAAAGTGGGCGGAGCTGGTTTCTTAAAGTGCCTTTACTGCAACAATCACTGACGTAACCAATCACGAGGGTTAAATGACAATAATGGCTGATTTTTCTTACCTTATCACCTTAAATTTATAAATAAAACATCTGAGTAACTTATTGTAAAGCAAGGTGATTAGAGGTCTCTCTCTCTCTCTCTCTCTCTCATATTTGCTGCTTTGTTTAGTTCTACTGTGACTGATAAGTAAAACTTCCCTCATTTTACTATTAAGCCACGCTCACCGGACGCTCATCAGACCTACGTTCAGTCAGTGCTCGGTTTGGTGCAGATTACAGACTTAAATTTGTATTAAAGGACGTCTTTACATCAGTGATCCGAGAGGTAATGGTAATGTAGTACTGTAACGGCAGCGGTTAGAGTACTTGGTGTGGTTGCTGTGCAGCGTGACTCCCACGTGCCATTTTTATACTGCGGACCACCTCGTCAAAGGCATGGGAAGTACATTTTATATTTATAGAGTAGCGCTTTAAATAATAAGGAGAAAAACAGCCATGAATTATTCTGAAGTTGTGTAAAAACATCACATAAAGGCATCTCTGTCTCCTGCACTCAGCTTGCTCGCTCGCTTGCTTGTTAGTGTGTTTAATTGGTTATTGGCACGGTGGTGTAGTGGTTAGCACTGTCGCCTTGCACCTCAAGGGTCCGGGTTCGATTCCCAGCCAGGCTCGATTCCCGTCTCTGTGTGCATGGAGTTTACATGTTCTCCCCGTGATCGGTGGGTTTCCTCCCACAGTCCATAGACGTGTAGATTAGGTTAGTTGCCGTTCCCAAATTGCCCTGTCCAGGGTTGTACCCTGCCTCATGCCCTAAGCCTCCTGGGATAGGCTCCAGGTCCCCGCGACCCTGAATACAGGATAAAGCGGTATAGAAGATGAGTGAGTGAGTGAGTAGTCTGCTTGTCTTTGTCACACACTACATGATGATGAACTCCTCTCCAGCTGCTGTGTGTATGTGCACATTTTTCCCCCCCTCTGGCTGACATTTATTTAAGGACTACGTCACTGTGAGTGAAGTGTGTGGCCTTGAACAGTGAGAGGGACGGAGAGAGGGATGAGCAGACTCGGCTGGGAGGGGTTGAGTGCACAGAGGCAGGATGAGAGATAGATAAAGAGAGAGAGAGAGAGAGAGAGAGTAAACATGGAGCCTTGCTGCCTTTTAGAGAGCTGTTGTAACTAGGAGCTCCCTAGGAAGGGATAGTGTGTGGATAAAGTGTCCTCTTGGGACTGATTTCAGAAGCAGGACGCAAGGAAGGACTTGTAAGTATTGAGGAGGTAAAATTATGAATTTTTAGAGTACGTTTTTCTCTGTTGTTTGATTATTTAAGAGATTTAAAAGTTAAAGGAGTTGCCTTGGATTGTAAAAACCTTCCTCCTGTGTGGCGTATCGTCTCCTCATTTTACATTTAAATCTCAAACAAAACAGGATGCCACGGCGCTTCACAGCAACTTTTATATACCTGTAAACCTGAAAGGCTGCCCAGTGTCGCTTTTCACTCATCATTAAATCTGTAAATAATGAATTGAAAACCGATAGGAAATTAATCCAGAACCTGATATTTGGACGTGAAGAGCGTGCTTTAGAAGCGTCTTTCGGCGATATCCGTGTTCGCAGAGGCTGTGTTAATGCTCAGCTCTACTCCATGTGTAATTACAAGACCCAGGACATCACTTAGAGTCGTGCTGAATGCTTATTGTCACATCCTGTTTATTGAAGATGTAGAGTGGAAAGAAAAAGATTGGTATTATGTGTATAAACTTTGCTCTGATCTGTTTGTGCAGCAGAGAGAAGATAGCTTTTAACTGCCGTACACACGCACACACAGTAGGCTTCATTATAAATGAATGAACATATCGGCTCATTTTTTCCTCCTCTGTGACTATAGCGCTCTCTCTCTCTCTCTCTCGCTCTCTCTTCCTCTGTTTTTCTCATCAACTTTCACATCTGCACATTTAATGCTCGAATTGAACGATTCCTGTAAATAAGAAGCTGATACAGAAAAAGTCTGATCAGAATTAAAATCTATGACCTGGGGGAATACACCGCGTATTAATAAATGACAACGTTTAATACTTCAAAGTCATTTATTTACTCTTACGTACACATTTCACGCATGTACAAAACCCTGAAATTTATTTTCTATTGTCAGATTATTCCCGTGTCGGCTTGCTTGCGTTGGGATTCAAACACATAACCTTCTAACTTGGTAACCCAGAACGTTAAACACTGAGCCACACTAAGCACTCTTTTTACTCTGTGTGGAAAAAGTGATGAGTAGAGTGCTTCTCTTATATCTGTTTTATATAGCAACATGAGACGAAAAAAAGAAGGATTAACATAACGCACATGTGACACTGTTACAGTATGACGTCTGCTATCTGTCTCTATGAGTAATAATAGTGTCTACCCTTATTAACAGCAAATATTAGATCAGTCTATATATAAATATAAATCTCTTTGTTTGCACACTGATATACCAGCACATTATTGCTTTATTATATTTAAACCACCAAGCTATGACCTGATTGGTCGTGTATAACTTGGAACAAAAATACATTATTTGGGATATCATCAACGTATTTCGCATGGAATTACACGTCCGCACGAATGGTTGAGAGAAAACAGTGCAAACAGCCGTAATCATCACTTCCTGTTTAATTGGAAATCTGGGCATTTTTATCAAAATGCTCAACGTTACCATTGAGAAAAGATAATGCTGATGTCAGAGTGTGAAAGAGGCTCTTTTTTTTTTTTCTTTCTTTCTTTTGTCCACACCACATTGGGCATTCAAAGCCTCGACAGTGTTGTGATACTTTCTGTAAAACCCTGTTCAGGCACACTACACTACACTACACTACACTACACTACGCTACACACTACGCTGCTTGATCTGCCTGTCCTGATCTAATCAGCCTGTATCAGCTGCAGTGAAATTACTGACAGGAAGTCTTCCATTTCAGGGGAAACATGCAAACTCGGTAACGGGAACAAAGTAATATGCACATAATGATCACCGATTGTCGATATTGCCCAGCTAAAATGTTATCAAAACATTATTAAGTACGGATGGGAATCATCAGGGGCCGCGCAATACGATATTATCGCGATATCCAGGTAGTGATTCGATTAATATCACGATTCTGTAAGTATCATGATTTTAAAAACATGATTTAACAATTTTTTCAGATTGTAACAATTCTTAAATAATAAAAAAAAAAAAAAAAAAAAAAAACAGCTATCAAATAATTCACTCTTACCACACAGGATGCTGTGCTGCTGCCTGCCAATGTGTGAACAGTTTAGATCACCACCTGTAGGATGATAGTGGAACTTCAACATTTTACCGCCTCAAATGCAAACATAAAAAATGAATTAAGACAATACAGTGAAACGATACAGGAATCGCCAAGCAGTTGTGATATTTTGCCGAGTCGATTTCTTTCGCCTTTCTCTTTCAGTGAATCTCTGTTAAAGTGGCAAAATAATGTGTACTACCAGGCTTGCTTGTTTGTTTGTTTGTTTGTTTGTTTGTTTTTTTTACTTTTAGATATTGTTGTGTATAACAAAGCACAAGCACCGTAGCTAGTTCATGACAGGATGTTTTACACATATACTATATGTGTACTATACTTTATCAGAGTACAGCCGCTTCGAGGCGAAGATCCATGACCTGCGGGAACAGATGATGAACAGCAGTATCAGCTCCGGGTCCGGTTCTCTGAGGACCAGCCAGAAGAGATCACTATACGTCAGGTACCACACACACACACAGACAAAAATAAACTCTTCCCTGACAGAGTAAGATCAAACTTCAAGCTTCTGATTAGTGTTCAGATTTTCAAATTAAGGAAACTTAATTAAGGAAAGCAATTATTGTTTCAATTATTTATACAACATGTAATATGTAATATTTATGTAAGTGTAAATGTCAGTCATGCTATGCAGAAAAAAGATAAGGTCACTACACCTGTAGCTCATCTTCCAAACATCACTTCTGTATTAAACCACGCCCAGATCTTCTACTGCTTTGTATATTCGTTCAGCAAATATTCTGTTTATCTGGGTTTTTTTTTTTTTCAAGTTCAAGTTATCAACATTATTTTCTCATCCCCGTTTTATCCCTATTTTATCTCTAAACTAAAACTCAATGATGAATATAATTATAAATTATAATTATAAATATAATATAATAATAGCTTTGGATTTCTAAATCACAGACGTCGTCCTGTCTATGCTTCATGGTGCTGTGTTTTTTCCTCTAGGGCGCTGTTTGACTATGATAAAACCAGGGACTCCGGCCTCCCCAGCCAGGGTCTAAACTTTAAATTTGGTGACATCCTGCACGTGTTGAACGCCTCTGATGATGAGTGGTGGCAGGCGAGACAGGTCACCGCCGAGGGCGAGATTGAGGAGATGGGAGTCATCCCCAGCAAAAGGAGGTCAGGCTATATAAGCACAAACTGGCTTATAAGGGCTTATAATGGCTACAGAATGAGCCGGTCATCTTTTTTTAGATTTAAATAACTATGCAGATTCATCCAAAATGCTCGGAAAAACATTCCCATACTCATACTGTGTGTACGTCAATGTGTTTCCTTTCATATTCATTTCATTATGTTTTGTGTTTTCCCATTTTATTATGTAGTTAATTGGAAAGGTTAATAAATTTACTCTTGGGCAAAGTACTGTAAGTATTTTTCATTAGGAGAGAACAAAACAACTGTAACAAAGTAAGCTGTGACACATAAATAATAAATACTTATCAGCGTTTATTATTGATGGGCACCATTATGGTAAAACATCGTGTAGGTCACATGACTTGGTGAACTCTACAGGCCTGCAAGATGATCCGAACCCTCAGGACTGTTGTATTGCAGGGGTGTATTGACCTGTGCCCTTTGTGTCCCTCACAGAGTGGAAAAAAAGGAGAGAGCAAGGTTAAAAACAGTCAAGTTCAACTCAAAATCACGAGAGAAAGGAGTAAGTGCACCACAGCTCACACACATTCATTTCATGTCAATTATTTCCTTAGATTCGAATAAGGATCTACTTATAAGTGAAGATGTTTCAGAGTAGATTATAGATTTATAGTTCAATTCAAGCTGTGGTATAGCTTCATAGTTAAATGTATGCTAGAGGTTAGCTTTGTAAGTCAATTTAGGCTAGACTATAACTTCATAGGTAATATCTACAGTACTGAAGTGTAGCTTCAAAATTACAGTAAGGCTAGACTATAAATTCTTAATGTATGGTAAAATATTTAAGAGTATAATTTTAATTTTAATTAAGAGTATAACTCTTAATTTTAATTGAGTATAATTTAAATTGAGGCTAGATTCTAACTTTATAATTGATTTTCAGCCTAGAGTATAGATTGTAATTGATCAAGATTAATTTTTGCTTTATAATTAAAATGTATACTAAAGTTTAGCTGCTTAATTAAATTCAGACTAGATATAGTAATGATGATGATATTTTAATTCAGGCTAGTCCATAGCTTCATAGTTAAATTTAGGCCAAAGTGGTGCTTTTAAAATTTAATTGTGGCCAGGGTAAAAATTCTAAACTGGTAGCACCATAATCAAATTTAGGCCAGAGTATATGTTCATAATTAATTTTGGGTTAGAGAATAGATTATGATTCAATTTCAACTGGAAATATAGCTTTATGATTAACTTTAGGCTAAAGTATAACTAGTATTAATTCTATTAATACTAGAGTATAGTTTTAGAATTAAATGTAAATATTAAAATGTAGTATTAAATTATATTAAGGCCTAGAGTATACTGTAGCTTTATAATTACATTCGAGTCTAGATTATAGCTTCATAACTAAATTTCAGTATATTCTAGAATATAGCTTTACAATTGAATTAAGGTTAGCGTATATCTTTTATTATTTTTATTTAGACTCGACTATAGCTTTGTAATAACATTTAGGCTGGCGTATAGCTTTATAATTCAATTTCAGCCTTGAGTATAGCTTTATAATGAATTTTAAGCTGGAGTTATAGCTATGTAAATTAAATTTGGCTATAGGATAGCTTCAAAAGTAAAACTTACTTCATAGTATAGCCTCAAAATTAAGGTTAGAGTATTGTTTTATAATTGGATTTATTATAAGATTTATTTATTAGATTTATTTATCATAGCTTCATGATAAATTTTCTTCAAGCTAGTACTTGCAGAAATGTATTCTCTTTTGATCTTAAATCTCCAAACTGGTTTTAAATTCCAGGCTTCTTATTAATCCCATATTTGAAAATCTCCATCAGCTGACACCAGGAATGTTTGATCTTTTGAATCTTTTCAGTATTAACTTGCACAAGTCATTACTGCCTTTATAATGTGCTGTAACACACTGTGTGCGATGAGATAACAGCATGTACAACAGCGCCTCCTGCTGGCCCACTTGATATCAAAGTTCTCTTATAACACCAATAACAGCAGAGTTTGCATCCACACTGTATTCACCCTAAAGCTAACTCCCTACAACCAGGCATGCATGAGCGGAAAACAGGACCGATACGCTTGCCATTGATGTCAGACTGCTCGTATTACCATACACCACTCGTCTGTTTCTGCCCTCGCTCACCTCCCCTCACTCTATCCCCTCTCTCCACTCACATGCACTGTGCTGTGTGTTTGTCTAATACGATCTACTGACTACATGGACAAAACTTTCTCTCCTTCTTTCCCTTTTTTTTTTTTTTTGGTTTTGTTTAAATGTGCATTTTTCAATCAATGTTTGTTTTTGTTTTTTTCGCCATTGCAACATGGAATTTCAAGGTGTTCAATTATCACTGTGTTGGGTTTGCTGATGAAAACTAGAATATTTTATATATTTAATATATTTAGATAACCTGGTAAAACACGTTATGATGATTTAAGGACTAAAATTCCTGATAAACTTATTTTTTAAATAAAATTTTCATTTTTTATGCTGACTATTACCATCTCATGGTGGTGTTTATATATAATAAATATTATAAATGGTCTTCCAAAAAATATTCCGACTCTTATAAATGTGTGCTGTAATAGAAATAATTGAAGTGAAGAATTAGAGCTTTTCCACTTCACATGTTACTAAATTCTTATCTCATTTTCGTCTTTTTGCCTTTACATTCTTGATTTCATTATCTCACTTGTGCTCGGTAGGCGGAAAAGAAAAGCGCTCCTGCTGGAGATTTCTTTTGTGTTTTTCGTGTAGCTGCTGGCGATAAGGAAAGCAATGCTACTCAGTAACAGACCCACAGAGCCCCTTTCCATATGGCACATATGCAACAATGTGTGTGCGCGTGTCTCTGAGGTATTACTGGACCAATAGTTTGGTCTGTGCACTATTTATAACTGGTGCATAATTACTGCTATCTTATGGACAGGCGTGTAGGTTGCAGCCCCCTAGTGGCCTGTTAGTGACCTGTGAGATGTCATTTACAACATAAATAAATAGTTTTTAGTTTTTCAATTTTGTAATTAGGTTTTAAAATTTACAGTAAAATATTTGAGAGTATGTATTTACATTCAAAATGTAGCTAGAATTAATATTACAAAAAGCAGTAGGGTTTAAATAATGAGATTTATCTTGAATCTAATGTATTGATCATACA
>JAQMYK010000018.1:20135570-20147748 GCA_030014345.1 Clarias buthupogon | reverse complement strand
AAGAAACAAAGATAGAGAAACAAGTTCCTACTTCCTGTATATCTTGAGTGACAGATGTCTCGTCCAATCAGCGGTAATAATTTCATTTGCAAACTATACCTACCTTTTCCGGTTTGTATCTGACTGGCCGAGAAGTGCAATACAAAATAACGAAACGGAAAACAAATTAACAAACTCAAAAACAAATTAACAAAAACAAAACAACAAAACAAAATAACAAATTTGTTTTGGGTTTTGTTATTTTGTTTTGGGTTTTGTTAATTTGGTTTTGAATTTATTTTGTTTTCCGTTTTGTTATTTTGTTTTTTAGTTTTTGTTTTTAGTTTTGTTAATTTGTTTTGCACTTCACGGCCACCGTAGTATTAGGCAGCAAGTCAACCTTTTTTTCTGAAGTTGATGAGTTGGAAGCAGAAGAAATGGGCAAGCGTAAAAAACGATTTGAGCCACTTTAAAAAGGGCCGGATTGTGATGGCTAGACCACTGGGTCAGAGCTACTCCAGAGCAGAACAGAAGGTCTCATGGGATGTTCCTGGTCTGTAGTGGTTAGGACCTACCAAAAGAGCTGCAAGGAAAGAAAACCGGTGAATTGGTGACAGGATCATGGCTGTGAGTGTGTGTGTCACTTATCTCGGATAGACATGGTGGCAGGATGCGCTCAGGGAAAACAGTGTGATGCTTCGGGCAATGTTCTTCTGGGAACCCTTGAGTCTTTCCATTCATATGGATATTACTTTGACATGTACCACCTACCTGAACATTGTTTGCTGACCAAGTACGGTATATGGGAACGGAAACGGTTCCCTGATGGTAGTGGCGTCTTTTCAGGAGGATAACGCGCCTTGACAAACTGCACACATTGTACAGGAACGGTTTGAGGAACATGACAACTAGTTGGCGGTGCTGACTCGACCCACAAATTCTCCCGATCTCAATCCATTCGAGCATCTGTGAGATGTTTTGGAAAAACAAGCCTGGTCTATAGAAGCTCCACCTCACAATTTACAGGACTTAAGGGATCTGCTATTGATGGCTTGGTGCTAGATAACACACACAGGTCTAGTGGAGTCCAGGCCTTGATGGGTCAGAGCTGTTTTGATGACAAAAGGGGACCTACTCAATATAGGGCAGGTGGTCATAATGTTACGGCTGTTTATTTATATGTTACGAAGAATGAAAATGGCTTAACGACTTTATAATTAATGAACTTCATTTGTGGCTTCATTTGTTATTAGCATAAGAGCTAACATCAGCCACGTGTTTGCATTCTTGCATGGTTCAAGACAGATTACTAATCCACCATGAAATCTTATCCTGTAAATTACTAATCCATCAGCAGACTCGTAACAATATTAATGTTGTTTTTACAAACCACAATTTACATTTCCACATCTGTCTGTTTACATGGAGCGTTACGATTGCATCATTAAATTCACGTGTTTGCATGATCCACAGATGCAGTACAGCACCGAACACTTTTTAATCAGAGTGGAGAGTAAATAGGAGAAAAGTTTAATAGATGGTGGTCATGTGATTATTATGCACTTTTGCATAATTAATTCTTTAGCAATACTTCCTGTTTTTTCATGTCACAAGTTATGCACATTTCGAAACAAAACATTTGACTTTTATATGTTTACAAAACATACCAAAAAAAAGTACCAAAAAGTTTTTTGTTTTTTTTTATCCATCAATTATTTCATGTACATGTGAAAATTTTAGAGGATAAAAAAAATGAACAAGACAAGTCAAATACATCTTTAAGTAATACAGTCATTTAACTTGTGTTAAAAGGGCACAGTACTTTGTGTTCCTTTAGAATAAAAAAAAAAAACAATTCAGTCAAGAGTTCAGGGAATTGCTTATCAACATGGCATCAAACATATTGATCAGAAATTTTTAATCTGACCCGTCAATAAAATCCTAATTGTAAATCTGTATTTTAATAATTAACCTGGCTTGGTTTCCCACGTTTCTGAAAGCTCTGGTGGTTTCATCTTGCATGAAAGATCCTAAGACATCCCTGACAGAATGACACTTTATCGCGCGTCAGGGAAACTTGTGCCACCTAGATTGAATCTTAGAGACGTAGTGACACCTGAAGAAGCGCGCTGTGTGAGATTTAAGGTCACCACGAGCGACCGGAGGATGTCCATCATGTTCAGTCTTTACTGAAATGGACTTGCGTGTCTCTTACTTCCGTATCTAATAATCATAAACACTTTTACTAATCACTGCAACACACAACATAACACCATGAGCATAACAGTCGTCTCTTTCTAACCACCCTGCTGTGTTTGACTCTCAGGTGGTCAGGAGGAGTACGTATTGTCCTACGAGCCTGTGTGTCAGCAAGAAGGTGAGAATCATATCATCATCCAAAACTCATGATACAATAATGTGAGGTTGGTTCTAGTGATCAGTAGATTAGAGCTGCAGAAATCTGTGTATAGTTAAGCTTTAATTTCTCTCTCTACAGTGAACTACACTCGTCCCGTGATCATCCTGGGGCCGATGAAGGACAGAGTTAACGATGACCTGATCTCAGAGTTCCCAGACAAATTCGGCTCTTGTGTTCCTCGTGAGTATCTAAAACGGCACGTGTGCCAGTACAACGATCAGGATGTGCAGGGTTTCAAACTCTGTTCCCATCGTCTCAGATACGACGCGGCCGAAGCGGGACTACGAAGTGGACGCGCGTGATTACCATTTTGTGCTGTCTCGGGAGCAGATGGAGCGAGACATCCAGGAGCATAAGTTCATCGAGGCGGGCCAGTACAACAACCACCTCTACGGCACCAGCGTGCAGTCTGTGCGAGAAGTAGCTGAAAAAGTACGACTTTTATACAAGTTTTAACGACATGAATGATTTATTCATTTAATGTTGTGGAAAGTACAAAGCGCTGACGCTGGAGACTCCTTTCATCAATTATTAAAAAAACAGAATTGTGTCACCATATTTAAATCTGTTTATATACATACTGTACGAATACCTGGGAATGTGCGGTCACTATAGCAACAGTGCTTACTGATGGCTCAAGTTTTTAACGTGGAAAAAAATTACATTAATTCGCTTCACATTCAACGTGTTTCAGTTAAATGATCTGAGTGTTGTTTCCTCTCGGCAGGGTAAACACTGCATACTAGATGTATCGGGCAACGCCATCAAGAGACTACAAGTTGCTGTGCTCTATCCCATTGCCATCTTCATCAAACCAAAATCAGTGGAGAATATCATGTAAGACATTTTACATTCAAAAAACACACATTACTTTTGTTTTTTTTTCATAACTTTTCCCTGTATTTTCCTGAATACGTCACCATCATGTGGAAGTTGAATGTTAAAAGGTATACTATAAGAGTGTGTATTGTTTCATTGTTCAGTGGTGTGTGTGTATATTAGATTAAAAAAGTTATTTGACACAATCGACTCCAAAAAAAATATATTGGCACCATTTTATGATGAACTTGGGATAAATTGAATGTTACAGCACTTACTTTTCTTCCTAAAAACCTCTTTTAAGTTCTTTAAAAAAAAAAATACTGAAATGAAAGTTCTCACAGATTTTGATAGACTGACATCAGACAAGTTCAAAGAAAGATCTGGTTCTGGTGTACATTCAATTGTGGAAAAGCCATCTTGGGTTTGAAATTTAAATAAAAATATAAAATTTCCTATAAGGAAAATGCCTATGGGATCAGACTTTTGAGCCACCATTTATGCTATTTGTCTGTCTGATAAATAGTCATGTCATAAATGCCGTGGATGAAAAAATAAGCCAGCCCTAATCAGTGTGACTGTTAAGAATTTGCAGATCTGCATCTGTGTGGTTTGGGTGAAGAGCTCTATTTTCATGTGTTTTTATGTGCATGTGTGTGTCAGGGAGATGAACAGGAGGCTGACAGATGAGCAGGGCAGAAAAACATATGACAGAGCCATGAAGCTGGAGCTGGAGTTTACAGAGCACTTCACAGGTCAGTCACTTTGCCGTGGAAAAGAAGCGGAAACTTAGTTCCACTTAGTTCTCAACGTACAGAACAATCCAACCGAATGGGACATGACGTCTCAACTGTTAAAACTTTTCTGTTTATATCACAGATATGTTTTTCGGGGGGAAATCTGTCATTTCTAAGTTTCAAAGTTTTTTCTATGTGTAAACAAAATGAAACAAAAACCTAGTGTGCATGGAGAGCATGTTGTTTTCTAAAATGTTTGCTAAATGGACCGAAAAATGATAAAATACTAAAACAGTTAATAAGTGCAATGAATCAGACAGTCAGATTGTTTTGTGTGTGTGTTTCAGCCATTGTCCAGGGAGACACATTGGAGGAAATCTACGATCAAGTTAAGCAGATCATCGAGGAGCAGTCTGGACCATACATCTGGGTACTATCCAAGGAGAAACTATGAAGCGCTGCAAAGCAAAGTCCATTCTCCCTTTTTTGTTTTATTTATTATTATCCTTTTGTTTTGTTTTTTTCCTCTGTATTTTTTTTTTTTCTTAACAATTTAATCCCTGATCCCAATCAAGTCTGGAAGCCCAAACCTCGGTTCACAACGACACTTGGGTAGGTGTCCCACAGGTCTGGATGCTTCGTCCCCTTTCTGATCTCCACTGCTTCCGGTTTTACACGGAGATAAAGGGGCGCGGTCACGCCAAACCTAACATCCATTAGCAGGACGTTGGAAACGGTACAGTTCCTTAATGTTTAAGGGAAGATGCTTTTTACAGACGAGATACATGGACTGAGCTGGATCCTTTCTTTTCCTCTTTCCTCATTGTGTATGATGTTGATACAGAGGTTGAATCTCAGGCATCAGAATCATAAAATAGCAGAAAATCAATTACAAAAAGCAAAACTTTGCACGTTATAGCTTTAAGAGCATGTCGTCTTTAACTTTTAGTTTTCTCCTTTTTTTCTTTCCACTCTAGTTCCATGTTTTACATTTATCATACTTTTTCGTTCATTAGATTTTCTGGTCACTCTGTCAATATTCAGGATTTTGTTTTTGTTTTTTTCGACCACCGTGTGTTTGTACAGGATCGAATCATGTTACATTCATCAACGTCACAACTGTTTATTTCCCAGAGTGTCTTACATACAGAACATCAGTTACACTTTGATTTTTACATGTAGAGAAGTCTGCCATTTGTAAGGAACTGCCATTAAGAGATGTCTGTGTACATCTGTGGCTTTAAATGCCAATGCGTAGCTGAAAGAAAATTTATTGTACAATGAAATCTTAACAGATATTTAACCCTCCATGAACTGCCTATTTTGTTATAATAAAAGTCTATAGTGAACTTTACTTAAGCATTAGTACTGCGGGAGTTATTTTCTTTACATTGTAAGACCTAAAAAGCAACGAGGAATTTTTCAAAGACTTATAATACGGATATATATTTTTTCCTTTTTGTTTTGTCGGCCTTCTTTATTTTCTTACACTGACGCGGCGTGCTGACTGACTGACAGGAAGGAAGTGATGTGCGTCTCTGTCCGCTCCTGCCTCCTCTGTAGACGTCTGTGCCGTGTGAAAGAGCCGAGCGCCGCCGTGTCCCGGTGCATTCGCTTTCCGTCACAGGCGCTCAGTGTGTGTGTGAACGCATCGGGCTGAAACTCCTGCTTTTCTGAACCTGTCCAGGAGAGGGCGCTTCTCGCACCTGGGTTGTTTTCTATACTGAGACTGCTCATTCTGCCACCTCAGCACTTCTGCTTTTTAGGGACATTTTGGGACTGGAAAAAAAAAATCAATCCATGTAAATAACATACTGATCTGATTCATTCCATTGATCCGAAATAAAACCAGAGGAAGGACGGCTAATTCAACAAATTAAACAGTTTCTCATACAGCAGTGTGTTTGTGTGAGTTATTTAAAGAACAAACCCTGTTGTTATCAGTCTCTGATTCATTTAGTCCTGTTATATGTTTTGAAGCTACCTGTCCTTTAACTGCAATGTCACACAACTCTTAAGTACTTATTTCTTTCAAGAGCATTATTCAGGCCGTGTTCATATTGCAGGCAAGTGACCCAAATCTGTTTTTTTTCTTTACAGAAATTTTCCCCGTCTTCATTTGGGTGATATTAAATAGTATGACTATAAATCAGTGTGTCGTTTATCTGTGTGCTATGAGGTTAGTTACAGCAGACTCCATAGAATCTGAACTTTTCTGGTAAGATTGGAGCTGCTGACACTAATGTGCCCCTAAATCACATACACAAACAGATGACAACTCAGCATTTTTCATCATTTCTTGGTGGGAAAGAGATGGATTCCATTGGCAGGATAGTGAGGTAACACCTCATAAAAATATTTCTTTGCTGTATAAGCAGTTTGGAAACTACATATCACAAGCGTTTTGTATTTGAAGAGTTCTTAAAAGAAATGGCTGAATGTGGCCACTTTGCCTCAGTGTCGAAGAAAAAGCTGAAAGTCAAAAATTTAAACGCTTAAAGTAAAAATGATTTATTTCTTGAGGCAAAGTTTTGAAACTTCCATTAATGAGTTGACTTTGGTGCTTGGACCCTTAAATATAATACCTCTTCTAATGGAGAACAGCTTAAGTTCCTGCTCTTGAGTTGCCAAATTTAGTTATTTTGGAACAAGGTTGCTGGTGAAAAAAAAAGTTTACCTACAGCATCCAAAACACTGCACATGAAGATCTCCTATCTTAGCTTAAAAACTCTTAGCTGGGAGTCCTAGACTAAAAGTAAATTAGGAAACTGCTCAGAGCAACTCTGAGTAAGTAAAGTACAAAAACCTTTATCTTGGTGAGGAGGTGTGCTTGACCCTGTTGTTAGGAATGATGCAGCAATTCAAGGACTGTGATTGGTTGATAAAAAAAAAAAACTCTTTGTGATTTTATTACTTGTAATCCATTTTAGATTGATGGGAGCAAAAAGGGTCACCTTTTATCAATTTACATGATTGTAGGACAGTCTGTTTAAGTTGCACTTTTGGATGGTATGGAGCCAACAATCCAAGAGAGATGGAAGGAAGTAAAACAAGAAAACCAAATTGGACAGAAGTGCAGTGTTTATTTTTACGGTCAGTGTTTGGAGAAGATTTCTTCTTTCCACCATTTTGTCCTCTGCTATAGAAACTCTTAAGCCTCTTAAAAGTCCTCCTCTCTACTCTTAACAATTTTTACCTTAAGGTTAGGAGCTGTTTTTAGGACTAAGACATTTCATGAATCATCTTTATCTTTACTACGATTTAGACCTAAATTTAAAGGGAAATTCTACGAGAAAGTTTTAATTCTTAGAATTTCATCACTAGGGACAAGTTTTAGGCTTAAGAAGCTTTGTGAATATCATCCGGAGATCGCTGGTTCGGTTCCCGGGTGATGCTGTAACCTCCCGCAGCCGGAGATCTAGAGAGAGCTGATTGGCCGAGCTCTCTCAGAGGGGAGGGATGAGAGGTACTTGCGCTCCCACATTAATCACGGATCTACACCCAATCAGGGGCGTCTGTGAGCTCACGCATGCGGAAGGAGCGGATAGCACTGTCCTCCGAGTGTGTTACGCCGACCCCAACGGTGCGTGACGAGCAGTTCGAAAAGATGCAGCCGGCTGGTGTCACATGGTTCGGAGGAAACACATGATAGTCTTCAGCCCTCCCGACTTAGTGATGGTAGTAGTAGCCTTAATGTGGGAGCCCCCTAGTGATGGGGAGGAATTGAACACGACTACATTAAGGAGAAAAATCTGGAATTTTTGTCTGGAAATCTGGAAGCTTTGTGAATACGGACCCTGATTTCTAATAAAGATTTTTTTTTTTATTAAATAAAAACATCAATATTGTAATAAAGACTTTTAACTGCTACATTCCGGAATATTTATCCAAAGCAATTCCATCAGAAATGAGTGCGCACACTACAGGGAACTTGTTTCCTGTGCAAAAACTGTGACCAAGAAGAAGGAGGAGGTTTCTTGCTAATTTAATACCATAACTTCTGAAGATGGATTGTTTTAATATTTTTTTATTTTCATTTATTTATTTTCACTTTTTTTTTTTTACTTTCATTTTATTCAAGTGTTTTCCTTGCATCTGGCAACCCTGTCTGGGCAACAAACATAAAACATGTCCCTGTTGTGGTGAAACTAAGGTCCAGAAGATTCTGTACAGATGAAAAATCAGGAAACAAGAGTCATGCGTGTTAAACATGTGGTAAATATGTAACACACACTCTCTCTTAACAGACTTATAAGATTATTTACAACAGAGGAAGTCGTTCAGTCAGTGTTAAATCCACACCCAGTCGATCATTTCTTGTTTTTGATCTGCTCGGACGCGTCCTTCATGCCCTGCTTCACCTCCTTCAGGAAACTGTCCCGGACTCGCGCGCCTCTCTCACTCAGTTCGCCTGCGCGAATCTGCCGCGCGGCGTCCTTTCCGGCGATCTGCGCGCGCGTGATGGCGAAGGCGGTGAGCTGCGCCGCGCGCCGGATGGGCCGCGACTCGGCTAGGCGTTCCACGAGCTGCGCGTTGTTTATCAGCGCGTACAGGATCCTCCGTAACACCATGACGGCGCTGTTGAAACACACACATACATACATAAAACCCAAAGCTCTGAGAAACGCTACAGAGAGGAGGCGGGGGGGAAATAAACTATTAATTATATATATATAAAATCGAACTCACCTATGAAACGCTCAAGGTCCTGATCGACTATTCTGCACTCGATTTAGCCTTCAAGGTGTCACATCATATCAGGTCCTCCCTAGTACTTCCGGTACCCTTCGCTTTGTCGCATTGCTGACGCAGAAGTTCAGAGGCCCTCATGTAGGTAGACCGTAATATGCCTGATCCCGAATAGCGTTTTATCCCAAAAACACTTTACGTAAAAATAAGTATAAGATTCATCTTAAAATAATCTAAAAATAAGTAAGAAAATTTTGAAGGCCAGCATTGTCTCAATTAATTATATTAGGCTAATAATTTAAATAATTTATAAATAGCGCTAAGATACTAAACCAACCAGCAATATTATATCGTCTAGTCTAGTTTCTAAATCATATAGCACGTCAACATGCCTTGTCATAGCAACCATAATAATTGTTAATATTGAGAACAATTATTTTCAAAACGATATTTATAACGTAGCGTTTAGAAATTGTACAATAACATTAACGAGATTTTAGATCAGGCGAATACGAAAGTCCGCAAAGGGGTCCTACGCATCCAAAATGTTCATGTGACACGATTTGACGCTACACAGAAAGCGTTTATAAGCAGTTTAACTGTTGCAGCGCCACCTGTAGAACTGGAGGTGATACTAATTTAGACGTAAAAAGGTATGATGATGTACTTTTTACTTGTTCATCATTACCCGTTTCTTGCTGATATTAAAAACAAACTATACATAAATGAAACAAAGAGCTGTGTGTGTGGAATTTATTTACTCACTCACTTTATTTATTCATCATCTATGAATTTTATAGTGTGCAGGAGTACATCATGCCACTCCTTCACAGAACACACACACACACACACACACTATTTGCAACATGGGAACATCAGTTAACCTAATCCACATGTCTTTGAACTTGTGGGAGGAAACTCAAACTCACAGAGGAAAACCACCATGCACTCAGACCCCAAGGTGGGAATTGAACCCGGCCCCTGGCGGTGCGACGCCACTGTGCTAACCAAG
Source organism: Clarias buthupogon (assembly GCA_030014345.1). NCBI lineage: Eukaryota > Metazoa > Chordata > Actinopteri > Siluriformes > Clariidae > Clarias > Clarias buthupogon. Next base: position 20,138,093 of record JAQMYK010000018.1, on the reverse strand, counting down.
ATACCACCGAGTGGTTTACTTACCTGACTTTTTTTTTTTGGCCAATTTTATAGTTAAGATTATGACTTTAGAATACAAATGTACAATAGGAGATACAAACTTCTTCTATGTGGTTCCACGTGGTCACTAATACTGATGTACATGAGGAGAATAAAATATGAACTGAAAAAAGAATGGTCATTTAATTCTTCATATAATTGGGATTTTGTATTTATATAGTGACTGGAAAATGAACAATCTAAATTTGAGGAACATGTGAAGAACAATGTCACTTTTATTTAAAGCAGCTCAGATGCGAGACTGGATACAGTTCAGGGCTAAGGGTTCAACAGTGACAGGATTTGAACTCATAACCTTTTAATCAGTAATCCAATGTTCCTGCAGCAGTGAGCTAGTCCCGCATGTGCCGGTTAAACAGAAACGTAACCAAAGAACACAATAGTATTTCTCTCGTTATCTCCAAATAATGATCCACTATGTGGCTGAACCTGATAATTATTGAATTCAGGTGTTTCACTCAGACCCCTTATCCCCAGTGAAGGGCAATCTTCATGCTTCAGCTGTTAAGGCATTGGACTATGGTCCGGAAGGTCCCAGGTTCAAACCCCACCACCACCAAGTTGCCCCTATTGGGGCCTTGAGCAAAGCCCATCTGCTCAGATGTATGTAATGAGATAAAAACATACAGTAGCTTGCTTTGGATGAGGGCGTCTGCCAAATGCTGAAATGTAAATGTATCTTAGACAATGCTATGCTTTCGACTTTAAAGCCACCTAAAGATACTTAACTACTACTTAACTTCACCTCCACAGACACATAAACAACAGCCCTATTCGCACCGTATCAGTACAAATGTGAAAGCTACCGTTCTGTTCACTAAACCAGTTTATTAATCTCAGTGTTGGGAATATTAAAGAAAGTCAAATGATGATGAACATCTTAATGAAATAAAACGCTTCCCTGTTGGTTTCCTTGAACGACTGCTCACACTGTAGATGCAGATAAGTGGTGGTTCTTCAGGAGTTCCAGGACTGATAGTTTATCTGCTCTGAACAGTCCCGTTCTGACCTTCTCTGGCCTTTCAGGGTACAAGTGTGTGTTCAAGGATTGCATCATCTCCATGCCCGTGCCCCCTGGTCATGGGGAGGTGGGCGGAGGCGTGGTGTGTGCTGAAGAGCTTTTTATGACAGGGTGTGGCGAGGAGTTAACACTTTTCTCTGTCGGGACGGAAGGGTTTATCTCAGCTCGGGTTTGTTCCAGGTTCCTCCTACTCTCTTTACTTACTTTGAAAAGTTCTTGCATACAGGAGAACTTTCCATATCCATTATAATAATCCCATAATAGAAAACAATATACATTTCTTTATGGGATTATTATACATTATTAACATTATTACCCTGTTTCTTCAAATGCTTACTGTTTTTTCAGCCTGAACTGATCTTGTAAATCCTTTTTCTAACTAATCAAGCATTTTTTGCAGATTTTGAGAAAAATCTTTTCTTCTAATAGAACAAACGAGAAAAAAAATATCTAGTCAAACCGGGACCTGTGATGAAATTTCTGGTGAATGAGGGTGTAAACTATTGATGTTTACAAAATAATTCAAGCGCAGTACGGTGATGAGACTTTTAGCTGCAGTAAAACATTTGAACGGTGCAAACGTTTTAAAGAAGGCCGCGCATCCATAAAAGACGATCCCGGCTGAGGTGGCTCGGAGTCCTGTACGTGGAGTTATTGCCACGTCCCCCGTACAATCCTGACCTTGCTTCAAGCCATTTACACATATTTGGGCCATTAAAGGAGTTCCTGGGAGGCCGGCGTTTCGGGTGTGAAGCAGGCAGTCCAATCCTAAAAAAAAATGTATATTACAGGTGTCAAAATATATTAAATAATTAAAATGACCTGATGAGTGATACATTCTTCATTGAGCTAAAACTACCTACATTAAATACAGCACACATATTACAAAACTACAAGCCTCTACATGCTGTATGTGTGTGTGCGTGTGTGTGAGATTGATTTAGTTACACCATTGCCCTTTACACAGATATCCTTCCAGGGTTCTCACGGTTCCTGTTTGTTTGCTGAGACTTTAATACTTTAATTCCTCCGTGATCCGCCATCGAGGTTTAAGACTGCTGCACGTCTCTGACATGCAAATCCCCAGAAGTGTTGGCGGTATGTGAAAGATTGATTGATTGATGTGTGTGTACTGTATGTGTGTGAGAGAGAATTTTGCATGTTATGGAGTGTTTCCTCCTTAATCTCTGGTTTCTTCCTACAGCCCAGACATGCTGAGTAGGCTAATTAGTGTTTCCAAGTTGCCCGTTGTGTGTACTGTAAGTGTGTATGCTTCTGCCCTGTGATGGATTTACACCCCATCCTGGGTACACCGTACCCCATCTGGTTTCCTGAGTCCCATGAAATAGGCTCTAAGAAAATTCTTAGAAAATTCTTAGAATTATGACATTTTCTTAGAATTTCCCCTTAAATTTAGGACTAAATCTTAGTAAAGATAAAAAT
>JAQMYK010000018.1:20120051-20131454 GCA_030014345.1 Clarias buthupogon | reverse complement strand
AGACACAGAGGAGGGGGAGACAGAGTGAAGGTTTCTGCGAGAAAAAGAGAAATTTTGGTGGTTAGGTTTACATAGAATAGGAAGGTTTATGGTGAAGGATACCAGGATTGGATTCCGTGTCCCTTGGAAGATAATATTATTAAACCCACCGGTGAGTTCATGTTTAATCACGTAACCTTGTGTGTAGTCAAATTCAAATTTAAATTCTATTTGTCACATACACAGTCATACACAGTACGATATGCAGTGAAATGCTTACTTGACCACTCGTGACCTTAAAAATGTAAAAAACATTAAAAAAAAAAAAAAAAAACAGTTAACAAGAAATAAATAGAACAAAATATTTAAAAAATTCAAAATATATATAAGAAATATAAAAACTTATCTAGACAATGAGAGAAAAATATAAAGATGAAGATTGAGATGTATATCTATATATCCAGTATTTGGTGGTAGATTTGTGACTGACAGGGCAGAACATCCCAGATGTCACCTTTTGTTAAATGTTAATTGCGCTTCAACATTGACTTAAAATTTCTGAAATGTTCATGAGTACCCAGCAGGTTTCTTTTGTCATCCTTATCAGAAATGACCTTAGATATGGGATGCGCGTGCACTGAATCCACGCTCTAACAGACATCGAATCTGGAACTCTATCACCCTGTCCTTCTAGTTTTAACAATATTTTCTCTTCTTATATTTCGCGACCTGCTGCTTCATGGACGTTCAATACTCAATGCCTTGGGCCAGAGAAAACAAAAAGAATCAACTAAACAATGTACAGAAGATCATTTTCTAAGGCCTGCCCCATCACCCGATTCAGGCTGCTCCACGAACTGTGTGTTGTGTGTAAATAAATGCCAGTGAATTTGAAGAATGTGTAATTCCTATAACCTAGAATACACAAGTTCAAGTTTCTAATGACTGGCTTACAAACGAGTGTATAACATGAAGCTTGTGCATGTGGGAAAAGGCTGAAATGTGATAGAGGGGAGGAATATCCTCTGGGGTGCATGCTGTTATGGGAAAATAATCAACAGTTATAGAATGTCACCGCAGCCATTCTGTTCTGCGTCAATTCACAAAAATCATTTTGGATAAAAATAAGGGAATTCTGATTAAGCTGGAGAAAGTCTTTAAATTTGTAAATTGGTTTTATATTAAAAGTTTAAAAATATATATATATAGTTAGAGGTAGCGTCAGCATTCATAACTCCATCTCTCTCTCTCTCTCTCTCTCTCTCTCTCTCAGTCTGCTCTAAGTGTGAGAGTCAGATAAGAGGCTGTTCCCAGAAAGCACACGCACACTGTTGGGCTGGTGAAGGATGCACAGTGCTGATACTGTTCAGATGAAATAGGCGGGATGGCTTCCGCGAGAGGTGTGTTTGTGTGAGGGTGTGTGTGTCAGTTATTAAAAGTTTATGTGAAAGCCTTGGCCGTGAGATTGTCACCTTGAAAAAGAGCTGATCCTCCTCACTGAAGGTTCCTTCCGTAACTCAGTGCTGTCTCCAAACAGGTTGTGGTGTCTGTGGCTGAACCTCTGAAATTAAACCAAACACCCTCCAGACAAACACACATTCGTGCTCGGGTTAGCATGGGAAACGTACTGTACCGTACGCCATGCACATGGCTGTACAGTGCACCGCATGAATTCATTCCACTCCACATTTCTTATTGTTACAACTTGAAAATAAAGCAGACTAAACTGGGATTGTTGTTATGAATCATACACAATACACAAAACAGACCATAATATTGAAGTTGTAACTAAGGCTGTAGTCAAGACCGTTACAGGACCAGGACTTGCCAAGATCGAATCATGTCTCTGCAGCAGGTCAAGATGCAATTCAAATCAAAGTAAATCAAATAAAGTGGGACCGGTTCAAGATCTACATTACTGTGCAAAAGTATTAACCCCCCCCCCCCCACCCCCCACCCGTCTCATTTCTTCATATTAAATAGAATTCAATTATGCCGAAAAAATGAGAATCTACAATATACAACATCTACTGTACAATAAAGAAGCGAGTGTCAGATTACAATTAGAAAATCTATTGTTTTTATAACGACCTGAGCAGCGACCTCATTTCCCCTCTCGTCTGGAGCACTATTCCTCAGGACTAGATTAAAAATATGAGAAAGTCTGGCTTTCTGGCAAAATATAAAGAAATGAGGGGCGTCAAGACTTTCGCACAGTACTGTAGGTGAAATAAAAGCCAGACCGACTCAAAATGCCTTTCAAATAAAAAAGCAACCAAGTCGAGATGAAGTTTAAATAAAAGCAAGACAGAGTTAAGATGGAGTCAAAGCTCAAAACCGACAAATCCTTTTCGTGGCTGAGTGCGCATCGTGGTAGTGATTAAACCAAGTCTACATGGAGTCCAAGTAAAAACAAGATGAAGTCAAGATGCCTTTCATATAAACGTGAGACGAGGTCAAATTGTGTCCAAATAATGGGAACGAGACAATGTCAACAGCAAGACCCAAATGTAGCGAGCTGTGTTTATCTGTGCATTGTGTGAAGCATTGTGTCAGACTCTTTGTGTGTGTGAGAAGCAAAGACAACAAAAATGATTCTAACAATCTCATTTGAGACCAAGACCAAGTACAAATAGCAAGACGTCGATACAGAAAATTTCCAATAGCCTGGACTCTTCACCTTTTCATCCCACCGTCATATAGTAGCTGTACAGTTGCTCGTGTGTTAATTAATCAGGGTGTTAATTAGGACTTTTGGATCCACTCATAGCAGAAAATTTAAACTGATCCTGTATGTTGTTCCTGCATGGAGGAAATTCAACACCTGCAGCAGAAATGAAACCTACAGTTTATTAAAACCGCCTACGATTAAAAACCCACAGCACAGCTGTTTAAACCCGTGTGAACGGATGAAGTTGCTTCTTAGGATAAATGAAGCAAATGTTTTATCAGGATTCACAAATCTTAACTGGGATTCCTACAAATAACTGTTTATACATGCATGGAGTGTCATTACAGGGATTAACATGAGGCAGAGCTACTGTAAGTGTGTGTCTGAGATTAGTGTGTATCTGATCAGTGTGTGGCTCTGGAGGGAGACGTACTGTAGTCCATTAGTGTTCAGAAGCTTGCAAGCTCAAATCCACAACAACATCTGGTTCTTTAACTGTTCTGTAAGTAGAAATTGTGCAGCTTAGAAATAAGTATAGGGATAGATGGTTTTTTTTTATTGTAATTAAAATATACATGTATTACTCTAACAACTAGACAAATCATAGACTTACAGGGACTTATATTTAACTAATCTATTGCATAAAAAAACACAGTTTCACACACAGAGTTAGCTCTAAATATTAAAATCCCTCTTTATTAACACTCCACTGGACATGAGAAACAAAGCCGGATTTCTAGACAGCTTCCCACATTCTTTCCCTGAAAATGCCAGCTGCTAAGAAAAAAAAACCAATTTACAGAGTCTCACGAACAAGGCAGAGGAAAAAGCCAGTCCTGTGTGTGTGCCTGTGGTGTGGTCACAAAATCCCACACCATTCCCCGGTGCCTTAATGCTTTCCCCCAACACTAAGCCCATTTATCTACACAACATCCAGAAGGTCTGTACAGGTTTTATGTAAAACACACACATTTATTTAATTGTAGCCTTTAGGAAGCCGTCTTAGGAATCAGTTAAAAAAGCAGGTTGGTTTAGGGCTGGGTGTATAGAACAGGCTTTCTCTTATTTATTGCATCCCCTTTATCTACTGTATATACAGGTTTATATTATGAACATGATCAGGTTATTTGAATGTGTATAATAATACACTACATCAATCAAAAAAAGACATTTACATTATCGGAAATGGATTAAAAGCTGGTCAATGGGAAGAATAGTAATGAATAGTAATTTACATCTTAAATATGGAGAGTAGAAACACCAGAGCTATATTTAATAGTTAAAGTAAGAGAGTATCTACACAAACACAATGTGATGAGAACGCAGAGGATTGGGGCCAAACAGCTGTGTGTCTGTAAGACAAACACTTCAGAAAAAAAATTAAGTTTCAGTTTGTTAGGAAGAATAAAGATTGGACTTGATGGAGTGAAGGAAAAAAGGTCCCCTGACGATTTCAGATTCACCCTATACCAGGGCGATGGGCGGCAAGAAAGGACATGCATGAAGCAATGCGTCCAGTAGGCATAGTGGCCGCTGTACAAGCCTCTGTATACACAAGGCAATAATATGATCTGGGGTTGCTTCAGTTGTTCTGGTCAAGGCTCAGTTATGTTATGTGGCAATAAAATGAAGTCAGCTTCAACGACGTGACTGTACTGAATGTCCACATCTATGGAGTTGATGACACGGCCATGTTCCAGGACTCCTGAGCCTGAGGAATCATTTTGTGAAATAAAAAAAAAAAAAATTTATTAAGCTAAATTGAGCAGCTAAATACTCAAAGAACCTGCTTGTAAGAGCTCAATAATAAATATAATAACCTTGATAAAATAATATTTTATGTTTTATATAAAGAGACCTTTAACATTTTCGGAAGGAGTGTATGTGGCACAGCTGTAACGTTTTTAGAAATCTTCAGGAGAGAGGTATTTACACTGTGTGGTTTCTCGATAACGTGTGATTTCTTGATAACTATAACCTTCAAAAGAATGAATGAAAGAAGGCCTGGTGAAGGAGCTCCAGTTTACAGCTGCTATAGCATAACTTCTCATGAAGGATCAAACTTATTTTGGGGATTTTCCATAAAATGAGGCATAGATACTGTATATAGACTATGCTTATACTGCAAGTATGATGTCTGTTTTCGATTAGAATATAATTATGCAAATCATTTGCCAATAAAATTTAGGACTCGTGGGAAAACACAACAAGGTCTGTGTAGGACAAAAATAAATCTTAGTGCTTCTGTTTACAAAGGCATTGTACTGGGGTAAAAGGAAAAGTGGGTGCATATGTCTCATTTTGTTGATTTTTTGTTGAGAGAAACAATCATTTAAGAACAACAAGGACTTAACAGACATTACTAAAAACCTAAATTATTATTATTCTCAGTAAGCCACCTTAAAGCCTGTAATCTCTATTTAAAACATATTCAGACGAAAAACATGTCTATGGGCATGTGAAGCACTAAAGACGACTAGAGCTGGTAAAAGTCCATATTATTATGTATAAACCATGGAACTGCCTGTCTGTATTCTGCAGCTGTTTTGGCTTAATTGATCAAGTATTGCGATTCACATACATTAGTAATGACTGAAGACAATGAGGCTGCTGTGTGGAAGACAAAGCTCAAAAAGAGGCGAAAAAAAAAAAAAAAAAAAAAAAATTCTGTTTTCACAGGTGCCACAAAATAAGGGCAACAGAATGCACACTGCCTATTGGCTCTCCACTTTACTGACCGAGCACCAAAAACCTGTTTTAGTTTGATGGTTTTGGCGGCAGTGAGACTTTGGGTTATTTCAGGTGATGGTGTAAAGTCTGCTGAGTAGACGTGTCTGGAAATAAAGAAATCTATTCAGTGTTGAATGCTCAGCTTACCAAAGGCTCTGGGGCAGATTTGTGGTGTGTGAAGAGGAAAATCTACAAGGTGAAACAAGCCTGCTATAACACACTACACAACACACTGACCTGCTTTCATCAAGACACTCCTGTCTGCAAGCTGCAACAGTGCACTTCAAAACAATGGAAATCAATCAATCAATCTATCAATCTATCAATCTATCTATCTATCTATCTATCTATCTATCTATCTATCTATCTATCTATCTATCTAAATAACTAACTACTAACCCACCCACCCACACATTTGGGTTACATTTAAACCAATAAACTAATAATAGTACACCAAAAACGTACATTTAACAAAGTGAATAGCGTTCTTTATTAAGATAACTTAACATTTATGAAAGGAGTGTAAGGTGTAAGGTATTTGTAACAGCATGTTTTATTATGGGAAAGAGGAGTGTACACGTTGTGGTTTCTCAGTTATATGACAAGGTGTGTTTTTGTAATATTTTCCAGAGAGAAGAAAGAAAGAAAAAAGACAAAGAGAGAGAGAGAGAGAGAGTGTGTGTGTGTGTGTGTGTGTGTGTGTGAGAGAGAGAGAGAGAGTAAGAGATCAAGCCTGGGAGTGATTGTGTGAGAACAGGAGAATAGTGGGAACAGGAACTAACTTGTCTTGTGGACCTTTCACCACATTAAATACAACCACAAACTGATAAAACTCATCATGTTTTGTAATATAAGTGTAAAAACTGGCATGTTTCTCTGACATATGAAGAATAATAATATAATAATAATAATAATAATAATAATGTTGTTGTTGTTGGTCTTTCGGCTGCTCCCGGCAAGGGGTCGCCACAGCGGAATATCCAGTCCCTTCCTGACGCAACCCTCCCATTTTATCTGGGCTTGGGACCGGCACTGCATCCAGTGGCTGGGGGGTTCGGGCACTGTCTGGGAAAATAATAATAATAATAATAATAATAATAATAAAAGAACCTAACTATATTGTTCATATATTTCAGCATTTCATCGTGTTTTCCATTATGTAGGTAGCCTATAGGGCACTGCACCACATGTTTTCTACAGGAACGGCTCTCTACACTTCATCATGTTTCATATAATACAGAAAGCCTATAAGGCACTGCATTCGGAATTCTCCAGAGGAAGGGCACCCTACAGGGCACTTCCTCTTTTTTTCCCCTGACATATAGGGAGTCCATAGTGAACTGCAAAAAGGGCACTTGATTACTACTATTATCTACAATAAGGGTACCCTGCTGGCATAGTGGTGTAGTGGTCCATTTACATCGTATTGCCCAACTGCGTCCTTTCATCAGTACCGAAGATGCTGAAACTGTCATCCATGCATTCATCACGCATTGATTTATGTAATGCACTTTTCATTGGTCTACCTGCCAGTTCCATCTCCAGATTACAATATATTCAAAACTCCGCGGCTAGAATACTTACTCATACCAAACGTTCTGCTCATATAACCTCAGTCTTGTATGTTCTCCATTGGCTCCCAGTTGCGTATTAAATTCAAAATTCTTCTTCTTGTGTTTAAATCTTTAAATGGCTTAGCTCCCTCTTATCTTCGCAATTTGCTTGTCCCCTATATCCCGACTCGTTCACTACATTCTTCCGATTCTGGCCTTTTTGCTGTCCCTCGGTACCGCCTCTCTTCAATGGGGGGCAGATCATTTAGTGTTATTGCACCTAAACTTTGGAATTCTCTACCACGCTCAATCCGTTCTGTTAATAATATTTTAGAATTTAAATCTTTACTCAGAACTCACTTGTTTTCTGAATGTTACACCTCTGCTTTGATAAACTGACCCCTTTGTTTAATACACCTGCCCTCTGCGTGTTTGTTTCTTATGTCTTGTCTTGTATTTCCAGTTTGTTATATTTGACTTCTTGTATGTTTTGCTGACCTACTTGATTCTTGAATGTCTGTTCGTATTATCTTTTTTTGTTACATTCATTGTAAAATGTCCTTGAGCTCTGGAAAGGCACTATATAAAAAAAAATTATTATTATTATTATTATTATTATTATTAGTGATTAGCACTGTTGCCCTGCACTTCCAGAATCCGGGTTTGATTCCTGCGTGGGGTCTGAGACCAGAGACCAGATCGTTTCCAAATTGCCCGTAGTTTGTGACTGTTGACCGTAAAAAGAGGAACAAATACATTAGTAATCACCGTTGGTAATTCTAGATTCCTAGATGGATGGATTAAAGGGTTCCCTGAGCACAGTTATGACCATGAATTGTTTTTCAATCTGGTTGTGTTTTCCAGATCATTTTCTAAGTGCTTGACCTAAAACGAATAAATGAATCAGTGAATGAATGAAGAAGACTTCAAAGTGACTTTTGACATTAGACATGGCATCTAAAGGTGTACATAAAGACTGCATGTAGATTGTACTTGAAAAAAATATAAAATTGACATCATCATTGACTAAATGAATGGCATGACATGAACAAGTGTAAAACTGCCATCGAATGCCATTTCCTGGGGCAACGTGCAGGATTGGACAAAAACAAAACGCACACGCCTCCAGCTACCTCACACCTCTACTGTACACCTCTGGAGCCAAGTCTCACACAGCACGAGCACCCCTGAGCAGGAGCACGTGTAGGAGGCAGGCGAGGAGGGTGTATTAGACGTTACGGAAGTGACGTATGCCCCTCAGTCGTCTCTTTAGTCGAACAACGTGGTTGAAGGTTGTCCACAAGCAGCACGCTGACTCGAGCGCGTGAGGACGCCAGGGTATGTCAGTTATTCATTCATTTGTTTGTTTATTTATTCTTGTCATTTTAGAACGTGCACTATTGTTACTATCCCTCTTGTTCGGAATAGCTCGCGCGTGGAAGTAAAGTGGACCGCATTTTGTTCCGTGCGACGTTTGAAGTTTCTTTGATGAGTCGGGTTCGCTTTGATGTTACACAGTTCCGCACGCGCCGCTTCCATGTGTCAGGATGGGGTTCCATTTAGAATATAATGTAACAGATGCACAGAGGAAAGTGTGACTTTATTATTTCTTTATTATAATCTGACACTTTATTAGGAACAGGTCATGAGGCAGTGGAGAGTACCTGACCTTCACAGCCTTGACTTTTAGTGCCTGCTTTTATTGTTCTCTCTCTTTTTATTTTTTATTTTTTATTATGCACGTTTTTTTATGGACAAAATATGATTACTGCATTGAATTTAGACCCAAATGTGGGTCTTATCACATTTCTGGTGGCTTAAACAGTTCTTTGAATCATGAATCTTAAGACTGAACTTCTGGATTAAAAAAAAAAAGTGAATATATAAAATAATATTAACTTTTTATTTTCCATATTAATCCTGTTCATGCATGGTCTGGAACACGTACTGTTGTTGGCTATCTAGTGTTTGCTAATAATAGGTGGATTAAATTACAGTTCTTCTTCCATAATCGGCTTCATGACCTTTTAGGGCACCAAGGTTATGAGTTTGAAACCCACGATTCGACAAAGCCACTCTAAGATCCCTGAATAATGAATCCCTTTAACTGCAACACCTCAGCTCTATGCTTTGTTTCTATTTTTCTTCCCCCGAGTTGTTTAAAATGTAAATGTTTAACATTTCGGATGTTGATAATCGCACTGGGATTGTTATGCAATTGTTGCATGCATCGTCTATGAGTCAATCACACCAGAATGATCGATTGCACATGCCGTTTCATAACATCTTTATAATAAAAATAATAAATCCCCAACCCAATAATGAAATCCCCAACCACCTACAGATAACTTGTGACTCTGTTACTTCCTCAGGAAAAAAAAAAAAAAAACCTATGCACTTGTGCAAATGTCTATCGTATTCGTGTTAATTGCTGGTAAATTGTTAACCGAATTGTGACATTTATTTTGGTGTGACTCTCACATGATGGATCTAGAGAGAAGCTTAATCCTCTTATCCCCTCTTCCTCCTTCTCTTTTTTTTTTATTAGAGAAGTTTAATCCTTTAATTTCAAAATAAAAAGGGAAGGAGGCAGGAGGGAGTTTTTTCCTTCAAATTATTCTCATAATATATTCCATAAAGAGATATATATAAAAAAGAAAGAATAACAATAGATGGCATTTAAAACATTATCTTCGTGCTTAACATGTTCTTAGAGTGACGTTCTGTATTTCTCAGACAGTCACATGATGCTGGGGATTTGGGTCGAGTAATTGTGAATGGACAAAAGGCATTTATTGTAGAATTTGGGCTTGAGAATGAGGAACATGCGCGTACAGAGCTGCACTGCTCGTTTATTATGCAGCTGCTGGATCGGGAAGGAGTGAAAGGCATGAAAGGAAAAAATAATAATTGCGTTTAGTTAAAAAAAAATCGCTGTTCATTTTCTTTAACTTTCTTCTTAAGGCTTTAGCTTTTGGTTTGCAGTTAACTCCAACACCTCTAACACATTTTGTCCAAAAACAAACACGCACACAAAAAAGAAGCTGCCTACCTTCTTCCTTATGTTAAAACTGAATATTGTAAAATTGACACTTTTATTTCCCACAAAAACTAAATTGAACACGTGCTTCTTTTGCACCATTATGTACATCCTATCATTTTTAACCAGTTATTGCAGACAGACTCTTAAAGCAGCATGTGTATAAATATTCACACACCATCTTGTTACTTGAAAGCTAATAAACCAATTTTTTAAAACCAATTAAGCACTTCTTATAATCCAAAAAGCAGCTGATTTTGATTTGAAACTGCTGCAAAATGTTTAAAACTGCCACAATGATCATGTGTCTATACTTGCCATCTGTCTTGGCTTGTGTGTGGGCAGCGTGCACCAAAAAGCTGCTCACTGTTGGATGTTTTTTGCAAGAAGTGCAATATTTTTGCTTTAATTTATAACCAGTTTAAGAAATTAATGTTTAAAATCTTGCATGGCATAAGTGTGGCTTTGCATCTTAAGCTTACTGTATCTTTTTACCTGCTTGAGCATTATTACCTGGGGATGTGTATGTTATGGAACTGGCTAGACACACTGAGTGTGATGGTGGTGGTGATGGTGTTGTAAAACCCTGCTACACGTAATTCCTACAGAACAGTATTATGTTTATCATGATGTGTACCCATGTCTAGAATGCAAGAGTACAAAAGTGCAGACTAGAGATTTATTTCCTCATAAATGGGTGCATATGTGGATATTTTACATAAAGACTGATTGAGCCAAACTCCACGGCATTGACATTTTTAACATATTTTTTTTGGAATCTTATCTGATCCGACATGTACAGTACGACTCTCCCTGCAGGGTGTAACCCAACCTCCATTCCTTCATGCTCCTATCTCAGGGACGCACGTACTCCTGTACACACAGATAGTAGCGTTGTTGTAAGTAATAATGTAGTTTCTTGTTCCTCATTTTTTAAAATCCATCTTTATTTTTGTTGCTCAGAAAGCATGCAGGTTTTTCAGGTTAGCAGGTGTTTTCAGATCGAGGTTATTTCCTGCACAGTGCACTCTTAACTTTCACTGTATTTAGGTTATCTAAGGATTAGTGCAAATCAACGCTGAATAGAATGCCCTGTTTAGTTGCTTTCTTATGAGGTCTTATGTAGATGTATATGATTTTTACAAGTTGTATTGTACTTACTATAAGGGTCACCAGTAGTCCTGCATACAAGTAAATAGTTGAGATATATGTGGTGTGTATATGTGGTGTGTATGTATGTGTGTATGTGATGCACGGTGCTTTTGATTATTATAATCACACTATGTTGTCATCACTCAATTCTTACAGCAAGTCAAAATGATTTACTTTAATTATAATAATTGAGCGCCATCTGGGGGCCGTAATGCTTTAAATTCTAATTAAATTCATATACTGTACAGTATAGTTTTTTTTTTTTTTTTTTTTTAAAT
>JAQMYK010000018.1:20088830-20101657 GCA_030014345.1 Clarias buthupogon | reverse complement strand
TACTGTTGAATTGTTTGGTCACGTGACCTGTCACTGCGCGTGGAAAAGGAACGTTAAACTGTTGCTAAACCTCATCATTGACATAAAACTTACTGTACGTAGCCGTGTTTATAATTAAACTGGATGTTTTTTTTCACGAGTGGTGACACTGTAAATTCGGGCGTCTCGTTGTTCCGGAGCTGTCTTTTATTTTAAAGGACAGAAAGATTTCACTGTTCCTATGTCCAAAACTTCACACACTACATTGTCTTAAAGAGGATAATAAGATTATAATGTACTTTTTTAAGTGAAAAAAAGTATACACTTTCCTCAAAAACAGGACGCGCCACACCTTAAAGGGAAATGTTTGGAGTGAGATTCTGAAACTAAAGTCATCGGTTCTGCGCGTACACACGCACGACTGCGCATGCGCAGCTGTTTTGCCTCACACTATCCACGCCCCCCTCGCGCGCGGGAAGTTTGAATCATTTCAGTGACTCGGTTCTTTGAATCTCGTTCATCAAAATGAACGAATCTTTTTTTGAGCCGTTTAGTTCATTTCGTTCTTTTGATAAGAAATAAAATAAAATGTTGCATTTTCAATAAAAAAAGAAAAAAGACCCCCAATACATCTACATACACAAACATTGCTATAGTACCATTATTAAAAATATTACAATGCAGCTAAGGACATATTATAATAAACAGAATGAGCAGCTCATCTCTCATATCTTCTAGTCTGAGTCGTTCGTTCTTTTAAATTTATTGCACTGCATAGCGGCTATGGGAGTCACGTGACAAAGGAACGAACGACTCGAGACTTGAAGACTCGTTGAGAACCGTTCAATTCTGTTTCCTGTGTACTGCACCCATGGCGTCCGTGGGAGTCACGGATTTTTTAAAATAATCCCCTTGAATGTAGCTCAGGCACACAACTTTGGTTTTATCTAAACGTCCATCTAAAAGCATTTTATAATGAAACTTGCCGTTCAGCACACCTGGTGATGTTTCCTCATCTTATGACCAGGTGTTCATCTTATTATCTGCGGCAAACAAGCCGTTATCACACACAGCCGGGTAACCGCACTGCGAATATGGGAAGACAAGACATTAGGGTCAAAGTTGGTCATATGATTAATTTCCGGAAAAAAAATAGTGATGTGTTAATATTGACACCTCTAAGTTATTTATATAGTTTAATCACTCACTCTTCTTCTATGCCTCTTTATCCTGTATTCAGGGTCACGGGGGGCCGCTAGCCTATCCCAGGACACTTAGTGCACGAGGCAGGGTGCCAATCCATCACAGGGCACACACATTCACATATTACGGGCAATTTGGGAACACGAATTAGACTAAGCACAGAGACTGGAATTGAACCTGGCCGGGAATAGAACCCAGACCCTGGAGGTGCAAGGTGACAGTGCTAACCACTAAACCACTGTGCAGCCATAGTTTAATCAATATAACTAGAAAAAAATTAATATACAAATCATAAGGCTAATATGTATGGAATTTATGGAGGGTTTCATGACTGAAATTCTTTGACTGAATTTGCCATCTGTCCACAGTTCACCAATAATCCACATTTCTACACAGGTTTCTCTCAGCCCCGGATCATGGAGGATAACAGCAGTCAACTGGAACTGATAATGTCTGATTTTGACGAGGAACCTGAACAAGACATAGCTGAAGAGAGTTTGATGAATCACGTCCATTCTTCTTTAATCGGATCAGTCAGGAACACTCTGAAAAACATCTGCTTCGCTCTTACTGCTGCTCTTTTCATATTTGCTTTTGGTACGTACCGTCATCTGACGTGTTTTTGTTGAAGCATGGCTTAGGTGATAAATAGGGAAGTTTTGGACATTCACCATGATTGAGAATAATTGTGTCCTAATGTGAAATATACTGTACAGTTTTGTTAAACCTTTGTGTCTTATTGTGCTACTATTGATGATGTCATTAAAAGGAAACAGGCAGAGAAAGTTACGCTGATACACTTGTAAATAGGTTAGATAAGATTTTATTATGATAGCTAGGTGCCGATTCAGTTTGCATTGCGATTTGCGATGCAAATTTATGCCGGATTCAATATAATTTATTTCCAGATTTTGATACAATCCTAAACAAACTTTTGCTCCTACTGCATGGGATGCTGTGCTGTGTGACTAGATTAGCGATCGCCACCTGCTGTATTACAGAGGAACAGCAACAGTTCTCAACCTCATATGCAAATATATTTAATTAAATTTTTTAAAAATTTGATAGATTAATTTCCACACAATTTTTTCTTCTACGTCAACTTATTTGGTGAAAATTTTTTATCACATCGCTCCAAAGTTAATTGGCTAAGACACAGGTTTGGAGCGATGATAATAATCTTGCTAATGAATATTTTAGCCATATGTAAAAATACATCATATACAGTATGTTCTTCATGGATATAATATAAGTTTTAAATGATCAGTTTACCAAAATAGTAGAAATGTCCTTAATTCTCCAACTTTCCCCGTCGTTCTGTCCTTACATTTTTGAGGAGGTGGGGCCTAAAGGGTATGTTTCAAACAATAACTGGGATAAAACGGATCACAAGCACTATATAAATGCCCTTACTAACTAGGACACAACCTAATGTAAGTGCACCACCTATGTTGGACAAGTGGCCACTTTGTGACACGGGAATTGTTAGAAGATCATTCTTACCACCTGGGTACTTATTTACATTCAAAAAGCATTTTTTTAGTATTCCTGGCCTCAAATGGCTAAGATTCATTCTTGGACTCTAAGTGTTAGAAATAGCTTTATGATCCTGATTTTGTCTTCCAGGATCCCTGATTGGCTATGTGGCTCATACAAAGAGAGATGCGCCGAGCTGCAAAGAGTCTACTTCTGACGGTTCTGACGGTTCTGACGTGACGGTTCAGACGGAACCAATCCTAGACTGGAGCAATATTACATCCTTGTTCAAAAATAAACTGAACACGAGCAGCATTGAAAACAGTCTTAAGTATGTTTACATGAATTTCTCTAATTGTCTGGAGAAATAACCCCATCTCTAATGATAATGTCTGGATCCAATTTTTTTACCTGTAAAGAGGCCAGTGTTCCTACAAATTTTGATTCTAACCAGACACAACTAATCTAATCTTATGATGAGGTCTGTGCTTACTGAATAGAGCCTCTTTCTCTTCTCGTTCTTGTTCAGTGAATTCTCCACTACCAGTCATCAGGCAGGGTCTCCAGGAGACGAGGAACTCAGCAGTAAAGTCTGGAGGAAATTCACAAATTTTGGCATGACACCTTGGACTGACTCACACTTTGTTAGGATCCATGACCGTCCTACAAATGGCTTCAACACAGTGACGTTTCATAATAAAACATTTTCTGAACATGGCTATTTGGCTTACAGTCCAACTGGAACAGCACAGGTTTGTGCTTAAGCTGTTTTTTTTTTTGTTCAGCCTGAACTTTTCTTCTCAGGACACTAACAGAACATAAACTTTCAGATGAAACTCAACAAATTTCATATATTATACCTTCATTACATGTTAAGTCAAATATTGAAAGCCTTTTTGTTTTCATTTTGATTTACAGCTTATAGCTCATGAAAATCCAAAAATACAGTACCTCAAACTATTAGAATATTTGATTTTTTTTTTTTACAATACATAAATGTTAAACTTCTGAAAAATATGTTCATGTTCAGTTTCTTTTACATTCAGATTATATATTAAATTATAAGTATAAATATACTGTAAGCTGCAATCATCAACACTAAAACAAACAACAAAAAAGCTTAACATCTTTCACTTTGCATGTAATTAATCTAAAATTTCTTACATTTTTTAATACAGGGTGCAGTTCTGTATGCTCATTATGGACAAAGAGAAGACTTTAAATCCCTACAAGACTTAAATATAAGTTCAGAAGGAAAGATTGTCTTGATCAGAGCTGGAAAAATAAGTTTTGCTGAAAAGGTTTGCACAATTGTACATCTAAACTCTTTAAATGAGGGGGATTCGAGTCAAACCGGGACTTTCTGGTGAATGGTGACTGAATGAGGCAAATGTTTTAAAGAAGGCTGTACATCCATGAATGATGATCTATTAAAGGAGTTCCTGGGAGGCCAGCGTTTCAGATGTCAAGCACTAGTGAAACGCTGGGATAAAGTGTACTGTATTAGTGTAGCAGGGGATTATCTAGAAAAATAAAGGCAGGTTTTACTCTTAACTGTGTCCTATTATTCTGCACAATCGAAAGTCCCGGTTTGACTTGAACACCCCTCAGTTTTCAGTTGAACTTGAATTTTTCTATGTAATTTTTTTTCACTGTTGATGTTGATCTTTCAGGTTGCTAATGCTGCCAGTGTGAATGCAAGTGCAGTGCTGATCTATCCAGATCCTGCTGACTACTCAGGATTTGATGAAGAAACAGATCTGTTTGGTCATGTAAGGAATTAAAGGGGTCTTAAAGGGGACCTATCATGCAATTTTTGTAATTTCTAGTTATACAGAAGAGTGTCCAGTGCGTTTGTGTTTTTGTATTGACTGGAACACTCAAGATTTGAGCGAGGTCAAGATTTTCAGTGTTAATTCAAGGGGTTTGGCAAATGTCTAGCATTAAACATTCAGGAATTAGAGCTATTTTTATACATACCCTCATATTTTAGGCGGCTCATAAATAATGAAACAAATGGCCGACACTTTTTTGGGAAATAAGTGGAAACCACTTGAGCGGACACTGAGACACCATGTAAACATCCACATTGACATTAGCCCGAGGTCTAGATTGAATCACTACCATTATACCTTAATGTTTTATTCTGCAGTTTATTTACTTCTTTAGATTAATATCTGCCCATATTTTGCACAGGTCCATCTTGGCTCTGGTGATCCATTCACTCCAGGTTACCCATCTTTCAATCACACCCAATTCCCTCCAGCGAAATCCTCAGGCCTGCCAAGCATACCCGCCCAGACCATCAGAGCCAGCACAGCTGCGGCGATCATGAGGTAAAGCATGCAATCCTAATCAAGAAAACTTCTCAGTTCCAAAGAAATTAAGTTCTTGTGCAACATCGTGTCTGGATTATGATTTCTAGGAATATGGGAGGTCGTGATCCACCTCCCGAATGGGCTAGTGGTGGTCTGAGAGAGGTAACATACAAGCTTGGTGGTGGTGATGACATTGTCCTTGTGGACGTTGACAACGCTCTGACCATGACAAAGATCTTCAACATGTTTGGAGTTGTCAAGGGTTTCATAGATCCTGGTAAATACAATTTGTGAGTTGGTGTTTTGATGTTGGTGGTGAAGATCACTGTCTAAAATCTCCCAGGTCTTTGTTTACCTCATGGTTATCTTCTGGTTTAGACCGTTATGTGGTGATTGGAGCTCAGAGAGATGCCTGGGGTCCTGGATTTGCAAAGTCTACCGTTGGCACTAGTTTGCTACTTGAGTTGGCAAGAGTTATTACAGAGATGATGAGGAACGGTGAGTCAGAGTCTGGACATTTTACAGTTGGGTCTTCAACCCACTATGTTCTTCAAACAATATTTTCCTTAACAGTTCTGATAAAACTTGACAGAGTCAACATACTGTTCTGCAGAATCTTCTTCTAGCTATTATTATATACGAAAATTTGTGACAATTCCATATATGCTTCTGGGACCATGGCAGCCACCCTAGCAACACCCTAGCAACCACCTGGGATACCATAGCAATGACGTAGCCACCATCTTGCCACAGCCTGGCAATGAACTTGAATACAATAGCAGCACCCTTTATATACTATATATATATATATATAACTATTCCATAGCAATACCTTAGCAACCATCTAACAACAGCCTAGCAGCCTATTTAAATATCAAAGAAACTACTTAGCAACAGCCTAGCAAATACTGGAGATTCTATAGCAATGACCTAGCAACCACAAAGAAATGATTACCAGCGAGCATGAATACAATAGCTACTGCATAGCCACACCCTAGTAACATCCAAGCAACTCTTTAGTAAGCACCAGAGATACTATAGCAATGAGCTAGCAACCACAAAGCAATACCATAACAACCATTTTGTCCATAGCAAGCACTGGGGTTTCACTCGCAATGGCCTAGCAACACCCTAGTACCCATCTGAACTGCCACAACCTAGGAACCACCTAGCAAACATTTGATTTTATATATAATAATGACCTATTAGTTATCTAGCATCACCTTAGAAACCACCTAGTATAGCTTTATAATGATCTACTGTAGCAATCACCTAGCAACACTATAGCATCCACTTTGGGTACAATAGCAACTGCCTAGCAACCTCCTTGCAACACCCTAACAACCATCTGTTATATGAGCAATCACATCGTAATAACACATAGCGATGACCTATTTAACCACAGAAGCAACCACTTGGGATACCTTAGCGATCATTTTGAATACAATACCAATTGCTTAGTGACACCATATCAATCACCTTGGATACCAGTACAATCACCTAGCAACCACTTAACAACCACATGAGATGCTTTAGCAATTACTTTGAATACGTTAACAATTGCCTAGCGATACCATAGCAACCACCTAGCAACCACTTAACAACCACATGGGATTTAATAGCATTGACCTAACAACCACATTGGTTACCATACGACTGCTTAACAACAACCTGGCAACCTTCTGGGATTCCGTAGCTATTACCCAGCAACCAGCTCTAAACATGCTAGCAACCACCTGCGATATTATAGACATACTGTAATGAAGCTATCCATGGTGTTTTCTCAACAATGGCTAGGGAACTCTTTAGAACAACTTGAATACCATAACAACCACCTCAAATAACATAGCAACCACTTAACATTTTAACCTTTGTGCGTATCACTTTAAAGTTTAAGCCTTTTAATGTTGTGTAGCGGGCTTTGTCAAACCAACATCCATGCATGTCTACTAGTTTGTAATAGTCTGTGCCTTTTTTTTTTTTTTTTTAATTCAAGATGGATTCAAACCCAGGAGAAGCATGGTGTTTGCAAGCTGGACTGCTGGAGAATACGGCGCTGTGGGCGCCACCGAGTGGCTGGAGGTTGGAACAGCAGTCTGTGTGTACTATGTGTAGCATACAGCAAGAAACACGCAGCTCATTGTGACTATTCAGCTGATCACCTGTAATGTTTTTTGCACAAACAGGGCTATTTGTCTTCTCTGAATATAAAGGCGTTCTCCTACATTAGCCTGGATGGAGTTGTCGCAGGTGTAATTCCCTTAACAACGAAAAACAAGCTAAACTAAATAACACATATACAGTATAAGACCTGTTCACCTAATCATGATTTAAAAATTCTTGACAGGTTCCTTTTTTAAAGCGAGTGCAAGCCCGTTGATGTACGACTTGATAGAAAGTACTTTGAAAGAGGTAAGCTTTTCCAAGCAAGATTATAAACTGGATTAATTTAGTAGAAAACTAATTTCCTGTTTTTGCTGCAGGTAGCTTCGCCCAGTGATCCCAGGAAGAGTTTGTATTCTCAAGTGGCAGGAAACAATTGGGAGACGGCTGTGTATGTATCTACAGTATATCGAAACAACACATTTTTCACAACGTCAATGGCAACATCATGTATACGTTTATCTTCACGCATTATGGTGATAAAGAGCCTAACATGGGGTGACTGAGTGTGAGGCAAGAGTACACCATGGACCCTGGGGACACTTAGATTTGACTTCATTTGGAGTAGTTCAGTGTATTTTTGGTAGTTATGAGGAATCTGTAAACCCTGGGAAAAGCCTGTGTTAATCTGGCTAGAACGTATACAGACAAGGTTGACATGCGTATAAAGTCGTAATTTATTCCCACAGGATGGAGCCGATGAGGATGGATGACCCCGCCTATCCATTCCAGGCCTTCTCTGGCATTCCGTCAGTCTCATTCCAATTTACTGAGGTAACATTGTTATTAGAGTAATTATTAGTATCATCACACTATTGTATATTGTGCCAGTAAGAGGGCTTTACCAGATTCCTGAACATGGTGGATTGCGTCATGTCCCTTAATCTCCTATTAGTTGTCTATGCCTGGCCAAGAAATGTTACTGTGCAGTCTTGAATTTTTTAAGATATACTTTTGATTGCGCCACAAACCGTTCCAAGCTGTCACAAACGTTTTTTACCATTTACTGTACCTACTGAAGAAACCCTAAGAATTGTCAAGGGTTGTCAAGGACTGCTACCATTCCTCTTGATCCTACCACAATGTTTCAGGATTTCCTACATTTACACCAATCAGCCATAACATTACCACCAACACCAGGTAAATTGAATAGCATACTGTAGATTATCAACTATACACCAGTAAATTGATGACTGGATCATGGGCACCCAAAGCTCACCCATGCCTGCGGGGACCAAAGCTCAGCCCAATTGGTCCGATCCCATAGAAAAGCCAATGCAGCACAAATTGACACTCAGGCAACGAGAGATCCAGCCTTCAAACTCTGAGCACCAATGAGTTGAATTGGACAAACAAGTCTGATCCACAGAGGCCCCACCTCTCAACCCAAAGTACTCAAAGGATCCGCGGGAAACATCCCAATGCCAGACACCACAGCACACCCCCAGAGGTGCTAAGGAATCATGTCCCGAGTGGCTAGAACTGCCCCGGTTGCACAAAGGGAACCCAAAAACTAGTTAAGGGTTTATGACTGATTTGTTTCACTCACGTCCTGTCAGCTCTTCTGTTAACAAGGAGCTGGACCCGGATGACTTCATCATGGTGTCTGCGTGTGATGGTGAGGGTGCTCATAATATTCATAGCAGGACTGTAAGGGTTCTTAGTAGAACATCTCAATTCCTGATTAATCGTGAATTGTTTTGTACGCTAGGATACAAAATGTAGTTTCAGTACCATCTACAAAGTCCAGAAGACCTGCTACAAACTACCTACAATTTATGTACACACTGCTATGATTTAATTAATAAATTTTTAAAGTTTATTAAGTCTCATTTCAAACATGCTTGATTTCTCCTGATCTGTACTGAACTCTGATGAACTTCCTGACTTTTTCCCCCTAAAGTATCTTCCAATGTTGAGATTGTACTGCTTCAGGATCGAATTTGGAAATGCAGTAAGGGCCCTACAGAGTGACCTGTTTTTCTTTCTACTTGTTTTTCAGAATAAACAATACCCATTCTTTGGCACCATGTTGGACACCAGAGGAAATCTAGAAACTGAAACATCTACAAAGTTGCTTGTGGTGGCCAAGGCAGCAGGTGAGATCGCAGGGGTGATGGCTCTTCGGCTGGTTCACGACCACCTGCTGAGACTGAACGTGGAGAAATACAAGAGCGTCATCGGGATCCATGTGACCAAAATTAACAAAGAAGTGATGCGTCTGCAGAAGGTAAGGCTTTTACCCTGCACCGAGTTACCCTAGATAACCTTAACACCAATACACTCTGGGCTATTTAGCTGTTCATTGTTGTTTTTATTCAGAATATGTTGCTGATTTCTCAGAAGGCTCATTCGAGGGCTAAGGTTGTCTAATTATACTCATGCTGGTGTGAAAGAGTCAGAACTTGAACCCTAGTTGCAAGTCATATTTTTAAAGAGATGACGGTAATGAATTAGGGGCGTTCATGTCAAACCAGGAATTTTGAGTGTACAGAATAAAAGAACACAGTTACACACTAATGTGCTTATCCCAGCGTTTCACTAGTGCTTGGACACCATCAAGGTAGAACAGGATGCTGGAGCCACGATCAGACTGCCTGACTGATTCACGTCTGAAACGCTGGCCTCCCAGGAACTCCCTTTAATAGCCAAAACATGTGGAAATGACTTAAAGTGATAAGTAAACTTAAGTTTTCACACGCAGATACGTTTCTTCTCTGCACTAAGTGATTGTAGATATGTTTGATTGACAAAATATATAGAGATATTTTTTAACAAGCTGCCATGAATCGTTCCTTTCATTCAACTGCTTCTGAAACTGAAAACCCCACAAAAAAATTATATTAGTCTGACTCAACTCAAAGTGTCAGCGACTACAGAAATAGCCTAAAAGTATAATCATTAATGAGTTTATCATGGGGTTATTTTATACTGTAGACTGTAGACTGAAAAAAAAACTTCGTCAGGGAAGAAAAACTCCACAGATGTAATAATCTGGTGATTCAGTACATTCAGGTTGTCAGATGACTTCATTTATTGCCTCATAACGTTGCTGAGTCTCGACCTGAGCAACTGAATCAACCCCAGATCATAACACTGTCTCCAGAGACCTGTACAGTGGACACAGTGCATGTCGGGAGCACCGCTTCATGCACTACCCTTATTTCCCTGACACGCCCATCACTCGGGAATAGGGTCAATCTGGACTTATCAGGCCACATGACCTTTCTCCATCGCTCCATAAAGTCCAGTCTTTATGCTCCCCAGCAAACTGAAGCCTCTTTTCTGAGTCTCACTAGCAAGTGGTTTTCTTATGGACACACAGCCGTTTAGTGCCAGTCGTATAAAGCTCTTACTGTCACATATTACTGTTGATTTATTAATTTTTTTTACCATGCGACTTCCCCAAGTGTTTAAGTGATCTCAGTTCATGATTTGTTTTTACGTTCACATTTCTTCCACAAAGTTAACAGTTCAGCGCTATAATAATTTGGCCCTGAAAACTGAAAACAACTGGAAAAAAAAAGTTTTTTCTTTTGGAAACATGTACCAAATGTGTAAATCAGCCAACAACCACTGAATCGTTTTGCTCACAACAGAGATTCAATCCTTGGTGTAACAGCTACAATATAAAGGATAATTAAACCTATTCAGGTTTGTGCTGGCTGTAAAATAACACAAAACCGCTTAGGATTATTATTATTATTTACATTGCTCAAGCTGTTTTTTTTTTTAGTGCAAACCAAACAACAGAATTAATCAAGTAAGATGAAGGTTCAAGAATGTGGCTACAGTATGTGATGTAATTGCTATTCCTATAAACATTAACCTATGGCTGAAAACGAGGCACTTGGGTAAATCTAATGCATTCACATCGTATTAATAATGCGGGTGTGGGGCGGGGTTCAAATTCAAATTCCTATAAGTGAGTAGTGAATCATGAATACAGTACCTTATTCCATTTCTGTAAACAAAGGCATCATGAAACACTCAGGATTAAAACAGATCATTAAAACGACGTCTTTTCTAAAGAGTTGTCTTTATTCAGATGTTCTGTATGTGTGCTCATATTTTCAGTCCGGCCACCTGACAGAACCTTTGCAAATGCAGTGCTTGATGTCAGCTTTGGGTTCATACAGACGTGCTTCTTCTCGACTCATCACCAGCATAGAAAACAGCGACCTTTATGACCTCGAGCAATGCCGCTTCATCAACGACCAAATCATGGGGGTAAATCAAACTCCGTCATGATTGCATCATTGCCTGGTATGTACACACAATGAAAACACTCCTTGATGTATGTTTCTGCAGGTGGAGAGGAATCTGCTGTTTCCCTACGTGTCTCCTCGGGACACTCCGTTTAGACACATACTGCTTGGCTCTGGATCACACACCCTGGGAGCTTTGTGCACACACCTGGCCTCGATACAGAACGCCACCGAAAGCGTAGACGCCGTCCTAATAAATAATCGGATCGCTATAGCTGCCTGGACGATCCAGAGCTGTGCCAGTGCAATTTCAGGGAACATGTGGGACACAGAAGATGAGCTTGACTAAAGGGATTGAATACGGTGTTAGAGACATTGTGTAAATGATCTGACATTGATCAGACCATTTTAAACATTGCACTGTGCCATATTTCAGCCTGCTGATGTGTTTCAGCTAATGTGAAAGCAAGGAATAACCCACTCTGCGCTGGCTGTTATAGGAAAAACAATCAATGCCCAACTTTTATAACCAATTTTTCATCACCAGCCTCTGCTTTTGTTTTTTTGAAGGCTGGCCATTGTACTGATAAACTCCTCCGTCCTGAAGTTTCAAGTGTTGGGAAATGTACAAACTGCTCAAACTGGAAGCTCCTTCCATAATTGTTGCATAAGCATTTTTACCATACCATCGATTAAGCACACATTTAAATCGTTTATATGGACACCAGTTCATGTAAACAAAAATTAAATCTTAATTCACCTAATCTTGTGATCTGTCTTGCAGCTGGAACTACTGTCAGAGCTTCTGCTATAGAATGTCAATCAACATCTTTTGACCCATCTTTTGCCACTGTTTTTTTTTTTCTTACTTGATCTATCCTGCCACAAAGAGGCGCTACAGAGCAACATCACTGCTTTTCATCAGAAAAACAAACACAGAAATGATAGATTTCTATAACATATATTTAAGCTCCTAATGTCATGAAAATAAATATGATGCCTTGTATAATAAATAGTGAGGAATATCTGTTATACTAGGTTGTCTTTCAAGAAGGCTAAACGTATGTGCATTAATTGAAAGGATAGCTTAAAAATTGAAGTGTTTTAAATGCTACAGCATATTTACTCATTCACTCATCACCTATACTGATTTATACAGTATACAGGGTTGCGGGAGGGTATGGAGCCTATCCCAGGAGACTTTGGGCACGAGGGCTATTGGCTATTTGGGAACACTAATTAGCTTAATTTGCATGTCTGTGGGAGGAAACCGGAGTACACGGAGGAAACCCAACAAGCATCAAGAGAGCATGCAAAATCCATTCGAGACCCAAGGTGGGAATCAAACCTGGACCCTGGAGTTGTGAAGCGACAGTGCTATATATATACACTACCGTTCAAATGTTTTAGAACACTTTCTAACTCCATGATGGTTCCTGATTTTTATTTCTTTCTACATTGTAAAGGAATGCTGAAGGCG
>JAQMYK010000018.1:20073392-20088730 GCA_030014345.1 Clarias buthupogon | reverse complement strand
CGTAATTACCTAATTCCATATGTGTTATTTTATAGTTTTGAAATCCCCAGTATTGTTGTAGAATGTAGAAAATAAACCACTAAACAAAAACAAAGACATTTGCAAGTGTTCTAAAACTTTTGAACGGTGTGTATATATATGAGAAGTTGACAAAAAAGTACAGCCTTTAATTTTAGTTTAAGCAGAATGAGGAAAAGTGGAGAAGTTGCCCTGAGGAATGCCACTATATTTGTGTGTATTATATGCATTATATACATAATTAATACCTATAATACACACACAAATATATAATGTGTGTGTGTGTGTGTTGTATGTATTATATAAGAAAATAATAATATCCAAAGAATGTCTAAGAATCCAGGAAAAATGAGCTACATGGAGAAGGTGAGAAAATGTGTCGCGGCCCCTTTAAGAGTGTTATGCAAGGTTGCCAGATTACATCCTAATCATAGCCTCTGATGATTTATTTTTTACCAAACAAATACAAATGACAAAACAACAGCAAAATTTTATATTAAGGTTTAAATTAACTCTATCTTTATATTTATTTGGATATTACCTATCTGTTTTATTTGGATAATTGCTTATTTTCGTGAGTGTTTTTTTTTTTTGGAACACTGAGTAGGGATTTACAAATAATACCAACCCAGTTGCTAATAGAAGCATATGCTCATGGAGAGAAGAAGAGAGGGGAGAGTGTGGGGAACTGAGCAACGCCGCAGACAAAGTGAGATTAACAGGAGAAAATACGAAAGGAATAAATTAACACCGAGTTATTTATAACAGCCAGAAGTTTACAAAAGAGTACAGCTTTTAATTTCGGTTTGAATTCAACGAGGGAAACGTGGAGAAGTTGCCCCGAGGAACGCCGCCGTGGATGAACTGACAGGTAGGAATCAGTGCCGGAGCCTCGACAATCAACTGGTGTTTGCTGTAGTTTATTGTTAACACTTCGTATACATCATAACTACATTATATAAGCGAAGGAATATAAAATAAGCTTTTATGTCCGTATGAAATGTTGCGCAGATTAACAGGTTCCGTGCTGTCAAATCAAACGCTCTCGGTTGCGTCTCCAAACGCATGCTATCGTACTAAGTAGTACGCCAAAGTCGCACGCGGATTACGTAGACGTAGTGTTAAGTGACGTTGCACGCGATTTAGGACGCGGCCCGAGTTTATACCTGCGCGAGCGAATTGAAATGGCGCGAAATATCAGAGGAGGTGGAGAGCTTCTCGTAAAATAAAGTTTCTGTGTAAAAGTCAGCATTAAACATACACAAACGTCTACATATGAAGCTATTGAAATTATATTAAACACCCAATGGATATATTCCAAATGCATTAAAATAAATAACTAGAGAGGCACATTTCCTGAAGAAAATGTGAGTGGTGCTTGCCCTGGCGTCATAGACATAGCAATGATGTCATAACTATGATGTCATAGCTGATGTTGGTCTCAATGTTAAGTCTATGGGACTTTTTTAGTCCCTTAGAAAAGTCATAGCATCCCATTCCCGAAGAAGCCGCACGATTTGACACCTCATTCATGGGTCTACGACAAACGGTGCTTGACTAGTTACGCGCCAAACTTTTGTGTGGAAGAAAAAAAATAAGCCTGTGAGATAGTAACACTAGCGCTTCGCAAGCACCACTATTAATAAAAAAAATAGACATATCCAGTAATAAAGGTACCTGTTTGTACAGGGTGACACAGAATAACGGGGATTTTTGAAATGCGTATTGGTAGCCATTAGCATCTAAAGGACGTAATTAAATTTTTTTTATAAATTCCATCAATGTTTCGTAAATGGCAAGTTTTAGGTTTCAATTACTATGAATAAAATTTATTCCTTTTATCATTTCTAGTTTTATTGGATTGTAAAAAAAAGTTCCCGTTTTTTTTGCATCACCCTGTACTTAACCACGCTCAATAATATTGAGTGACATCATCTGGGGCTAGGTCTAAACATAAAATTCCACCTTTTCTAAAATTATGTCTTAATAGTATTGGTACGTACCCTTTACAGTAAATGCATGTGCCTACTGTCTTTCTGGTGTGCCCGGGTGGAGATGGCACAGGGTGCTTGGGCCCGCTCATCGTTGCTTGCAATTTTATTTATAAGTTGCGATTCTTTTGTGCTGTGATTCACGTATCGCCCCACTGACTCCAAAATCGTTAAAAAAAAAAAAAAACTTTTTACATTTACAATGGAGATAAACCGATCGACTGTGATCGGCTAATCAGCCTCAGGCATAAACAATCCTATACCGCGTGGCGCCACAAAAACACATTTTTACGGTGTTACATTATCAAAAGTCATACCTGTGCCAAAGTACAACTTTTTTGAAGGGTTTAAAATTGGAACAAAATTGGGGAAAATTTTAATATGGAAACGGGATATTTATAAAATCATGATACTTATAGAATCACGATTTTAATTGAATCGGCACCGAGGTATCGTGATACTATATCAGGAGGTAACTAGTGATTCCCATCCCTATTTGGTAGCAATGTACGAGGTGATGAACATTGACAACGATATTGACACCATGGCGTTAGCAGGAATCTTACATCTTCGGTAGCGCTGTTTACGTTCAGTAGTATAGCAAGAGATCCTTGTCTAAATTTTGTTGTTTTTAGTCTTAATATAAGGCCATGGTGTTAGGATAATGATAACTTCTTACTTCCATAATAGTTTGCATATGACGACAGTCTATGTAAACCTTTCTAAACGAGCTTTACATATGTTCTTACATTCATGAACAACTTTGTTTTTACCAGGTGTTTGTTAGCGCCTTTGGTATTATAGCGGAAAAGCCAGACGCAGAATGTTCATTTTGAAATTTTGGAAGATCATCAGATTGGGAGGTGAGAGAGCTGGACTATATTGACTAACTGATTTGAGCTTCTGCTAAAGAATTCTGAGGTTCTCCACTTTCTTCACTTTGTGGATGGAAATCAGCCCCAGGGCATGAAGCTACCACCACCATGTATAACAGCTGCTCGAGCGCTCCTGTGTTTGAATGACTTCTAACTTTCCTTTACTTCTCAAAACATACAGAACCTCTAGTCAAAACTTTCCTCCAGAAGGCTTTTTCCTTTCCTCATTTGGTGAACTGTGAAACTTATTTAAGCTTGAAGGTGCTGATTTTTTGGAGGAGGATCTTATTTCTTGGATGTCAGCATTTCAGTCCATGGTGATGTAAAACTGGCTAGACGGTGACACTGGTGTTCCAGCAGCTTCCAGTTCATGGCAGGACTGTTCCTTCGTGGTTCTTGGGTTGTTCCTGATTATCTGACAGTTTGGGTCTTCTTCCAGGTCTTCCAGGAATGGCTCCAAATAACTCATCATTTGAACTGATCTTAGAATCTGCATTTGGTAGAAATGGTTTTGAGAGACCGTATTTTATTTTATTATTGTTATTATTTAAACCTACCAGACTCTTTCTCAGGTCTGAATTGAGCTTCTTGGACTTTCTCATTGTACCGATTGTTGGTCAGTCCAGTGAGGGCTGTCAAAGAAACTCTTTTATGTTGGAACAGAGAACCCACAGGCTGGAGTCAATCATCATCACAAACAGGAAGTTGAGAGAACATGGGCTTGGCATATTAAGACAATTGTGTTGATTTCAAGCAAAGAAACCATAAATCCTGGCCCCCCCCATAGGACGTCCCTTAAAACCCCCGAACGTATTGGGATATATCCAGCACTTTTCTAAGTCAAATATTACTTGGTATACTTCCTTTACTTTCCGCTTCAGTTGTAGGATTTTCAAGGGTCCCCCTTCAAGTAAACTTTGTTACTCTAGGCTACTTTTGGCGCCGCGCCCGTAATCGTAGCAGCAATATATCAGCAGTGTAATTTGCTTGCCTAATACCCGGTATAAAAACTGTCAACATTACCAAGTCTGCGCTTGTACCCTGACAGCGCAGCGTGACTCATGTCTGGCCTGCAGGTAGGGCTGAATAGCGTGAGATTTAATGTACCTGAAACACGGAGGTGAAGTCAACTTTAATGCCCTCTCACATGATATTTCTG
Organism: Clarias buthupogon; assembly: GCA_030014345.1. Lineage (NCBI taxonomy): Eukaryota > Metazoa > Chordata > Actinopteri > Siluriformes > Clariidae > Clarias > Clarias buthupogon. The sequence goes on along the minus strand of JAQMYK010000018.1, from coordinate 20,084,687 downwards.
GCGAGTTAACGCCGTGTCAGGACAAGGCCTTGCCTGCAAATCCGTCTGTGTAGGAGGAGGAGGAGGAGCCGCTGTCGAGTTACTGATGCCCCGAGGCTCCGTGTTATCTCCGCCGAGGTGCGATAAGCAGCCCGGCGTGTAACGACACGACGCGGCTCGCAGACGAAGCCGCGCACGCTGACCGTCTGCTGCTCAGGTACGCTAAGTCGTCTCGCGTTGCTGGGTCACCAGGATGTTGCGCTGGTTATCCGTCTTCTAGAGTCACTTATCAAGAAGCAGCTTCGCACGCAAGCCTTGTTGTTTCAGACATTTGTGTGAACGAAACAGTTCAGGATGTGCTCTTATAGGCAATTAATCAATGATGTGGTGGGGTGGCGTGACCCAAGGCGAAGTGGGGTCATCCTTACTAAAAATATTAAGCTGCACATTCACACACGCACACATCAGTACCATCACAAAGCTTTTTATTTGTACAATTTCCCATTTATAAAAAGACCACTTCCCCATCCAGGTCCCTTATTTATTTATTTGTTTATTTGTTTGTTTACAGCATCGGACCAAATTCATTAGGGCCCAAGCATTATGACGTCATCGGCATCGCTCTGATAATGCTGTGATGTTTTAATAGTGCTGATGTCATAAATGTGCGAAGGTTTCTTTCTCTTTTACTCCAGTTGGAAATGCTAACTGTCCATGCAAATGTTTTTCTGGTTACAAGCGCTAACGATCAAACTGACAATATTTCTTCAGTTCAATTGAAATCAGTCTCGATTAAAGATTCCAACCTAACTGTTTACGTCGATGCTGCTCTGATGAGACGAATGTTCTACACGCTCAATCCATTTCATCAGAATCTTTTTATTTCTTTTTTTAAATTTTTTTACCTATTCTAGACTATTAAAGGTTAAAACAAAACCTCTCATTCCCACCGATCTTTCATTCCGATCGGACCGGACCGGACTGGAACAGATTGGGTTTAGAAGGTGTTTGTGTATTTGCTATATGGAATGAAAATAAGTTATAAAATTATAGTTGGTTTGGTATGACAGTCGACTTCAAGGACCAACAAACAAACAAAAAGAAGTCTTCAAGAAGTCACATATTGTATACAGAGAGATTGCGATGTACAATCGATCGATAGGCTTCAACTTTCAAAATTACGCGCTCCAGGTCCAAACCTATCTCTCCCTCTCTCTGTTGTTTTTGTTTGATGAAGGATGTAGCCTTGGGGTAGACTCTACTGCTGTCTTTCATCAAGTACTAACTGGTGAAAAAAGCTCCAGATGAAGGTAAAATAAAGCAAAATGTTATGCACGTGTAAAACCTACAAGGACAAGATGTTGACGAAATCCTCCTTCGTAGGAATAAATAAATCAGACGGGTCCGTCAGTGTCGTCCTTTCTGCCTAGACGAGGGTGTTTAGAGAAGTATATTTTATTCGGCTGTAATTCTTCTACTCAAAAACTTGTTTTACTCTGTCGACACATTTGAAAAAGTTTAGAAACAAGTAAATCCAAATTTAGTTTTAAAGATGAATCGTAAACTATTAAAATATTTGAATAGCTAAAACTGATTCTCTTCATTGATTGTGTTATACTGTATGTTGCAGAAACACTGGTGCAGTTTGAGTTCAATATCGTTTGATGAGAAGAATCATGATGGCGAAAATAAGAAATATTGCGTGTTTGTATAACATTGGATTGCTTCGGGGGAATCTCGGGCTTATTGTTAAATCATGGACTATGAGGTCATCGCATAGCGATTTGGCAAACCCAAGATGTTTACCCATGGTGGAGGTGTGATGGAGGTAATGCGAGGTAGAGAAGAATTTGTTTTTAAATGATTATGATTGTGTGAAGTAGCGCTGTTGGAAACCATTCAGTCAAGATAATTTATTTTGTTCATATTGCAATCTTGGGCACATGCAAATAAATGCTGTAGCGCAAGAATGATGATAAAAAACAACAGTAAACAGCAATTAACGAAACAGTCAGTATTCGGTGTGACGTCGCTTTGAAGACCCTTTAGTCGCATAATTTTGTAATTATGCTCGCAATCCAAGGTTTCCCTGTATGTAATATCGAGGTAAAATTCATTAAAAATTTCGCTTGTCTTGCAAAACACTCGCAGACCAAGTAACTCACAATCCAAGATTTTACTGTACGTGTGTGTATGTGAGTGTATATATTATTTTTATTTATTTATTTATTTATTTTTTCAAGTAAAATGTGACTGGAAGCAGGAAAGATAATGTTAATTTTGTACAGTTTTAACATTTTACAATTTAAAAACTTTATAATGCCTTCTTGCTGATTTTTATAATCTTTTCAGATTTTTTTTCCCCCCTTGGACAGGTCAGTTGAACTTCATAAATTGAAATAAAAATTTAGAAGCTGGAAGAAATGGAGATGACGTAGAAAAATATTTTTTTTCAAAAAGTTTTTTCTTTCAATTTTTCATCCATGACTTATCTTTGTTTTTTTATTTGTCTTTATTTATTTATTTATTTATTTTTTGTGAAAAACAAACACAAAAAAAGAAAAACTTTATATTCTACACATATCGTATAAAAGCAATATCATGATGCATACGTACACACTGATCAGCCGTAACATTAAACCACTGACAGGTGATGTGTGTGTGTAACACTGATTAACTCATTATAGTGGCAGCTGTCAAGGGGTGGGATTTGTTAGGCAGCGAAGGACCTGGCAGTTCATGAATTCGATGTGTTGTCAGCAGGAAAAATAGACTAGCATAATAATAATAATAATAATAACAATAATATGAGCGACTCGCACAAGGGCTGAATTGAGGCGTCTAGATGACCGGGTCAGAGCAAATCTCCAAAACAGCAGGTCTTGTGGGATGTTCCCGTAATACAGATCGAGCTAATTCTCTCAAACTTAGCATTAGCCGCGGTGATCCTGTACTCCAGGATGAAAGGAATTAGATGTCAGTCTGCTGACTTCACATGACTCAACAGCCATTCTTCATGCAATATGAGTAATGTTTGTAGACTAATCTCTTAAAAGCCGCGTAATTTCCCTCTCCTGTCACACTCGGCTCGGATAAACAATAGCGAGCTACTTCTGTGATCTCCTGCCTTTTTGTTCATCATTCAGCAGGACGTGACTTCGCTCATGGATTCACAACCCTCACACACACACACACACACACACACACATTTATCGAGGTGTATCGACTTTTATTAATGAGCAGTTCCTCCCAGTTTAAACACCTCACCTGGTTCCAGTCCTGAGGCTCCTTCCTGTCATCTACTCCCACTTTCACATGCGTGAGTGATAAAGCTGCGTAAGCTTCACGCGGGAAATCTGTCTAATTATAGCAGGGTGATGATCCGGTGTCGTCATGTGTAGATTATTTCATAAGTCTTTTATAAAGCTGGATTTTTTTGTGCCGTGTTACACGTTGTTCACGCTCTAGCAGTGCGTAATCTTTCATATTAATGATTTTACAAAACACTCCTGTGGTCTTATAAAACCTTGGATTGCGAGTAACTCGGTCTGCGAGCGTTTTTTGAAAGATGAGCAACATTTTTAAAATAAAGTTTAAAATAAACGAGCGAGGTCTTGATATACAAGTAGTACGCATGCACTTTGTCTGCCGAGTGTCACGTGATCACGACTGAGCCAAAGGTTCTTCTCTCTCGCGGCACTGTGGGATTATGGGCCATCGTCTCCCATTCTCAGTCTCCGTGCGAGTGCGTCAGTCGTCTAGTCAAAATAGACTGAAAAAAACATCAGGAGAAAAAGCAAAGGCGTTGGAAAAGAAGTGATAAAGTAAAGGAGAAGAAAGTCGTGTGATGTGTTTTAGTTACTTTTGGATACTTTGGACGAGTGTGTTGTTTAAGACGACATAATCTTGACTAATATCAGATGCGTTTTCTTGCAGAAAGTGCTTCTGTGACTGGTTTTGTTGTTTTGTCGTACAATTACTAACGTAAATTTTTCTTAATGCACTATGAACTGCAACAAGAGCTCGTGTGGTTTGTTACTTTATACTTTACGCTGGTTATCATCAATCCTACAGTATGTATTGTGATTTACATATCATGTGTCGTAGAAAAGACTGAGAGTTCTTCGAGAGGCGAAGTTCTTCTTTTATCCTGAGAATGTATCATGTTCCCCAGCTCTGGAGTACCTCAGGGCTTCATTTTAAGCCCGGTTCTTTCCTCAGCGTTTCATCGCACTGCTCCTGTTTTAATTTTGTATCCTGAAGCTTATGGGTTCCATCTCACATTCCGTCATTACGAGACCTCAGAGATATTGTTATGATGTATCTTTTTACTTACGAGCCTGGAGACGTTTCACATGCCCCCGTATTGCTGACGTCTAGAGTTCGGTGTCTCTGTGTACCTAGGCGTCTCTTTAAAATATGTCTAAGTGTAAGGCGACCGCTGGCCTTTTAATAAAACACGTCTTTTAAAACTAGTGACTTTTTGCTTCACGCTTTCGTCCTGTCCTGATCGAGGTCACTCCTGATGCGGTGCAATTGTGCGTTGTTTATTGTGTATTGGCTCCTCCCACTTTCACCTTTATTCTTCCAAAAAACAGACAAAAAAATATCTGCACAAGGAACTATGGAATTGTACAATGTTAATAAAGTTTATAAAAACAACAGGTAAAGAACCAAAAAGGAAAAAAGAAAATGAAAAGTAAACAAGAGTAATGAAAAGAAAGCGTTAGAATAAACTACAATAGAAAAGAAGAGCAGGAGTGAGAAAAGAGAGAGAGGCTGAGGAAAGAACAGAGTGAAGGGAAGAGAACTTGACAGAAAAGATGCGAAATTTCAAATAGAAAAAGAAAGAAGAGAAGCGATTTAAAAAAAATGGGGGAGGAGAAAATGAAAAAACAATGAAAGGTGAAGAGAAAAAATGGACAAAAATAGAAAAAGATGGGAAGGGAAAGAAAGTACATAAAAAAAGAAAAGGAGAGCAGGTTGAGAGGAGGACTGGGTGGAGAAAGGGACAAAGAAAGAACTAGATAAGAAAAGTAGAGAAAATAATATGGGAAAGAAGAAAGTAAAAAATTAGAAATTAAAAGAAAACTGATTTTTAAAATAAAAAATATTTTAAGCTAATATATAATTCTATATATAAAATATAATATATATAATAATATACTCGGATTGTATACATAAGGTGAAGAGAAGAGAAATAAGAGAAGTGAAATCAACGGATGGAAAAGAAAGAATAAAGAAAAATGTGGTTGAGAACAGGAAAGGCAGAGCAGAGAAAAGGAGAGGACAAAAAAGGAAGAGAAAATTAAATGCAAAGATGTGAAGTAGAGCATAAAAGGAAGTGAAAGAAAATGGAAAATATAAGAATGAGAAAAGGGAAGTGACGGACGGAGGTTTTAAATAAGGAACGTGAAGAAGAGTGAAGAAAACAAAAGCAGAAAATGAGTGAAGTGAAGTGAAGGGAAAGAAAGTCCTGTGGTGTGTTTTGTTGCTTTTGGATACTTTGGATCAATGCTGGACTCAAATTCCCAGAATGCAATGCTGCAACCCGGTGCAAAGTTACAGCACAGACTTGGCTCGAGGCGACGAGCGCAGAGGTGATGATGACGGAGGTATGAGCATGTGGTCGTCTGGTACGGAGGTGAGACAGTCGGCAGAATAAAGGGCTGAAGCGCCGCCATCTGTTCGCTACCTCGAGGGTGAGGTGAATCGAGGGTGAGGCCCCGTCACACCGCAGCTCTGGATTTAACACGCGGTGCGGCTGATGTACGAAACTGTTGATTAAAGTTTAAACTGAAGTAAAAATCTTAACTCAGGAGCTCATAACACCGCACATCTCGGGAGACAACCAGTTCAGGACGGGCGATGAATAATAAACCCTCAGCTCTGCCTTCTGCTCCCCTGGACGTGTTCAGATCTCGTGACCTCATTACAAACCAAACCTCTCGCCTGGAAGTCGCTCATGTCACTCGCTCCCACGGCGAAGCTTTCAGCCCAGGCCTCGGAGGAAACACGGCTCTTACGTGCGACGGGACAAAAGTGCCCTTTGTGTGCTGGACTGCAGAAGGGGGCGGAGTCTCTGCTTTTTCCCCTCCAGGTGGGCGTACAGTGGAGGAGTGAATCGGGCCGGCGCCAGGACACATTCCTAACAGTCCTGATGATTGGTGGCTCGTCTGAGACTCCGCCCACTGACCGGTCTCGGGAGGCAGCTCTTTCAAAGCTGTTAACGTCCTGCAGCTCTGGGAGGTTCTTCAGGTGTGACTTGTAGCTTACGCAGAATAATGAAACCAGGGACGCCAGACGAGGACTTCTAGCAATTTCAGTAAAAGTCGTATAGATTCTGGAATTTAATTATTATTTAATTATTTTTAAGTTTTAAATGCTGTGATCTCTCACAGTGTGACATCGTAACTAGACAAGGATAACCGCTGCCACTACTACTACTACTAACTACTGTTTATAATAATACTAGTAAAATAATAGCGATCTTACTATTTCATACAGGTCTGAATGGCATTAAGGAAATATTACATAGAGACGCATAGAGAGAACAAGCATTTTAAACAGAAATTAAGAATTGTTCAATTACAATGAAATTCTGTATAAATTTTTTTAATGTATCTAGTGTTGATTTTGTCAGCTATTTTACAATTTTAGTCTTAGTCTTACTCCTGGGATAAATGCCCCTGTTAGTTTTTATCATATGTAGTCAATCTAGTCCCATTTTTGTTTAGTCAAGTTTTGTACGTCGAAAGTCTGGGCATTTTAGTCTAGTTTTAGTCAGTGAAAATGTAACACTAAAGATTTTTTTTTATTAACCATACCAATCTATTAACCAATCTAATGTAGTCTAGCTAAAATCATTTATTATTATTATTTTTTCACAAAAGAATTATCTTAACATTTAAAATGTATCTTTTTATTTGATATTTTCAGCTAATGATATTTATTTTATCTAATGGTTTTAATGGTTTATTATTAATGGTTTTGGCATATGGTTTAGCTATACAATAAAATGCACATTATACAAATCACATATAACAAAACATAATTACCACAAACCTAGCTTGAGATTTTTATGGTATGCCTTGATGCATCTCTTCAGGTTGTTTATATTTTTTTCCAGCAATTGTGTGCCCCCACTGTTTCCCCTCAATATTTCTACTATAAAAAAACAAAACAAATTAACCAATATTTTTTTTCCCCGGTTCAATATAAAACATCCCGTCATTACACGCACAAACTGTTCCTGATACACCGCGTGCCGTGACCCAGGAAACAATGCTGCTCATGCTGTAATGAATGAACAACGTATCGCGGCGGATTGTGATGGAAGTTATATGTTGCCGAAAATAAAGACAGATGTTTTTTTATTTGCTTAAAAAATTTAATTATTTTTTTAAACACATTTTAGCCTCCTCTTTTTTCATCAACAATATTGCATGCTGATTTCGTCATCGTCTCGTCACAGGAAAAAAAGGTCAACGGATATCTGACATTATTTTCTTTGATGAAAGGAACACTAAATGTAACTGATACATTTTATTTATTTTTTTTTTAAAGATGAAAGCCAAGTACACAAATGAGGCTAGTAGTTCAGTTGCAATTAAATTTTGTCTAGAAAATTTAAGGTAACTGTTATGGATTTTTTTGATTCACTCCATGACGCCGTAACAACTGCAGTCAACCTGTGACCAAGTGGTAAAATTCAGGACAGCAGACGGCACAGAGGGGGTGAGAGGATAATGTCTACTCAAACCCAAAAATGATTGTACACACGATCATTCACCACTTGCACGTTATAGGAACTCAGTTGGGAGTTATTACCACATCCCATGTACTGTCCTGACCTTGCACCATAATTACATTTCCACATTTTTGGAGTTCCTGGGAGGCCAGTGTTTCAGACGTTCTGTCATGGCTCCTTCATGTGGCTTTTCATTGTGGTTGCCATTAAGTCATGAAGCGCAGCGAAGAACAACACTGCTGTTAGTGATATGATGTCATTTTAGTTTGCTCAGCTGATTAAGAGGAAGCTGTGTGGTCATTCAGTCAGGAGAATTAGGAGGAGGTGTGTGTGTGTGTGTGTGTGTGTGTGTGTGGAGGGAAGGTCTGGTTTGAGTGTATTATTCATGCTGACTAATCTCCTCATATCAGCAGTTCTGTTTAACGTTGTACACTAAGCAGAGCGTAATTCAGCCGCTTCAGTAAATACGGCATTGTTCCGGAGTCGGGACACGGAGGAGGTTTGATGAATAACAGGGAAGCTGCACGTTAAAGAAACACTGGTCAGCTTTATGTTTCCAGAGAAATGAAGGACGAGCGATGAATAGACACAGTGTGGCCCTGAACTGCTCTGACATCATCAAATAAATAAACAAACACAGATCACGAGCTCGTCCAGTACGACACTTCAGAATAAAACCCAACACGTCCTGTAGCACATCCAGTGAAACGCTGATCGCCGTGGATACCAGAGTTCTAAAGATCGCCTCGGTTTGAGTTCGCGTTTAGTTGTGAATCGCGATTCCTTTGTGTGCTGATTCATGTATCACCAAGTTGACTCCAAAATCGATTAAAATAATTTCTTACATTTATGATGGAGATGCTTCGGTCTTGCAGTGTCCATTGTAACTAAAAAGCTTTATTTTTTTAAGCCAAAACGTTTTACTTTCTTTATTTCTGACGCTCTGAGCAGCCATGTTGATTAGTCCACATTCTCTAAATAGGAAATGAACTGGAGTTGGGGACAAACTTATCAGCTGCGGTGTAATTTGGAGTTGAAATGGTGCCGATGCGTTTTTCTTATTTAATATCCTTTATTTAAATATCTCTAAAAAGTTGAAATCATGAGCAAAAATTTTTCATGAAGTTAAATAAAATGGGTCCCAGCAAAAGAGGGTGTGGCCTCTCTACCTGTCATTTATTATCAAAATGGGTTGTGGGCTCTGTTCCTGTCGGTTTTATTTAAAAGAGGTGTGGCCTCTCAGGTTTATTCAAAAGGGGTGTGGCCTTGCTACCTGTCAATTTGATAAAAAGGGGTGTGGCCTCTATTTTTTTTTTTATTCAAATGCGGTGTGGCCTTACCTGTCAGTTTTGTTCAAAGGGGGTGTGGCCTCCTTACCTGTCATTTTTATTTGAGGGGTGTGGCCTCTCTACCTGTCAATTTTATTCAAAGGGGGGTGTGGCCTTACACCCCACCTCTTTGAATAAAACTGGCAGGTAGCAAGGCCACACCCCTCTTTGAATAAAACTGACAGGTAGCGTTTCCTCTCTACCTGCCAGTTTTATTCAAAGGGGGGTCATATTTCATTTATTTGTTTGTTCAGTTGTTTATTGTTGTGTGTGTGTGTGTGTTTCTGTGTTTCAGATGACCCTGTTTTGCTGCGGGCGCTGTATTAAACCATGGACTGGACTGACGGCGAGTCCGAGCACTGTGTGACCTCCGCATGCACACACACACACTCGCTCGTGTTCAGGGCCTGAAGTGATCAGGAGCTCCACAGCACACAGCTGGTAAGTTCACACAGCTTGATTTACGTTCGTGTGTGTGTGTGTGTGTGTGTGTGTGTCCATCACCTCAGTAAAGTTTTATCCCATGACCCTTTGTGGTTTTGTGTTGTAGTAATGTGAATGTCCGCTCAGCTTGTGTCAGGCTGTTAGTTCAGGATGTGCGTACACGTGTGTAGACGTGTGAATGTGTCCCTTCGCTCAGGTATGCCGGCCACGCTCGCGCCGCATAGCTCTCTCGCTTTGCCTCGTCCATCATTAGTTGCGCGGCATCGCTGTCCGGAAGCTGAAAGGCAGAGTGCCGAGCGCGCCGCGTATCTCATTCCTGTTATGCCTGGAGTGCCGTTATTCGAGCCTCCACGCCTCTCGCCTGCTTTACCCCCCGTCTGCAGCCTTGATCTGCCCTTCCGCACTCTGTCAGCCATTCGCACAGCTCCTCTTTCCTCCGTGATGAAAAGTTCCAGCGTCGACTCGGGGTCCGACTCCGACAGGATCGAGCGCCGTCCCTGGGGGCAGGTGTGCAGACGCGTAGACGTCTGACAGACAGGAAACGCTCGCGAGACGGAACTTCAGCAGAAATGCTTCACAAGGCTCGCACGTTGATCTTTATTAAAACCGAGGTAAGCGGTCACAAGTGTGTATTTTTGCATCCTGTGTGTGTGTGTGTGTGTTTACACCAGAGGAAGTGGTGTATGCAAAATCCAACAGGTGTGTGCTCTTGAAAACATGCTGTGCCAGCGTTCGGGACGGAAATGATCTAAACCGCGCTCTATAATTAGCCGAGCGGTTAAAAAGGCTGGATTGCTGCCTCACAGATCCGTATCTCCGGAGGGAAACGTTTAGACACAGCAGGCTTGAAGTGCCATTATGTGCGTGTGTGTGTGTGTGTGTGTGTGTGTGTGTGTGTGTGTGTGTGTGTTTGTTGTTTTTTAACAGTTTATTTACGAGGATCATTTATCCATTACGGAGAGCAGCATTTCCATCCATTAGCGCTGGATCTTATGTAACGATTAAACAAAACAGGGCTTTCTGTTTCAACAGTGGCTTCTTTCAATGTTATTTAGCGACATGCCAACCTGTTGTGTGTGTGTGTGTGTGTGTGTGTCGTTTTGAGACTGATCCACAGCACTGACACTGGAGACTCCTTGCGTAAACGTTTCCCCGCAGAGCCGCCCCGTGTCTCTCCTCAGAAGCATCGCTCGGTTAGTGCTGCACGCTAATATGAACCTGTGATTAGTAGCAGCACTCGTGTCAGACCGTCTGTTCTAGAACGTTCCTCAGCACCTCTGTGTCTGGAGCACAGGTCACATAAGTTCATGCTGCGTCCATAACGCTGGAGGAGGCTTTATACAAGGGTCACTGTGCAGTGAGGGGGGAGGTGGGCCTATTTTTACCTGTGTGTGTGTGTCTGTGTGTGTGTCTGTGTGTGTGTCTGTGTGTGTGTCTGTGTGTGTGTGTGTGTGTGTGTGTGTGTGTGTGTGTGTGTGTTTGCGTCAAAAATAGTAGTAAACGCGGCTGTAAATGTCTGGAGTGCCGAGACTGACAGCTCTGTCCTCTGTACTAGAGAGACGGAGGAGGAAGTGGAGCTCCGTTATTTTAACAAGATTCTCTCTGTCTTTTAAACCCCCTCGGCTCTGCCCGTCTCTCTGCCTCCTGCACTACTTGTGTCTCTCCTTGTTTCTCTGTCTCCGCCGGCCAGTCTCTCCCTGACTGTCTCTTTTCCTCCTGCACTACTCATCTCTCTGCCAGTCTTTCTGCCTTCTGCACTATCTCTCTGGCAGTCTCTCTGCGGGGGGGGGGGGG
>JAQMYK010000018.1:20025719-20042443 GCA_030014345.1 Clarias buthupogon | reverse complement strand
ACACACACACACACACACACACACACACACACACACCCACACGTATATAAATACATGCAAAACACCAGAAGGAAAAATTCTCAAAAATCTCTTCTCATGTTCCTGCTTATTTAGGAGTGATGAAACACACACACACACACACACACACACACACACACTTCTGCACTCTGTAAGTTGTAAACTGCAGAAAGGCTCTTGAGTGCCGTGTTGGCTGAGGTCTACAGGAAGTGGCTGAAGAGGATGATAGCCTTCTAAAATTACACGGTGTTGTTTCAGGTCCTGGCACCGAGCGCTGGCCGAGAAATCAACCTCCTCGACCGTGTGTGTGTGTGTGTGTGTGTGTGTGTGTGTGTGTGTGAGTGCCATGTGTAGCTCTATTATTTTAAGGTGTACGGAAGTAAATAGCCCCCTGTAGTAGTTCTATGATAAACTTTATAGCACCAAAACTAATAAGGTTTAGTTATTAATAAACACATTGTACACGAGTCAGTTCTGACCAAGTAATCTGATTGGACGAGATGCCATCTATAAGTGGTGATAATGGAGCATAACCACACTGGAATGTTCAGCTATATGTATGACTGGGCGTGTCCCAGGTGTTGTCCAGTGGTTAATGACACTAACTGTGACACTAACCGCAGTACCGAGGAGAGAGCAGCTGCCTGACAAAACCTGGATTTTATATACTATAAATACTGGATTTTTAAAAAACTATTAAATAACACGTATGTCATGATGTCATTAAGTAACAACAGCACAAGTTTAAGACACAAAGCTCGGCTGTTCTGGAAAGTTTTTTTGCGAGAACAGTATTGTGTCAAGTGCATTTGCAAAACCCATCAAGCTCCATGATGATGAAACTGTCTCTCATGAAGACCTTCCCAGAAAATCAAGACCAAAACTGACCTCTGCTGCAGATGAGACGTTCATTTAGAGTCACCAGACTCAGAAATCACCAATTAACAACCAGCACCTCAGATTAGAGGCGTTATGAAGGATTTACAGATCATGAGTAACAGATATACATCTCAATATCAACTGTTCAAAGGAGATTATTGTGTATTTTGGATAAACGCCTTCAGTATTGTTTTACAGTTTAGAAATCATGAAAGACCATGGATTGAGAAGAAGGTGTGTCCAGACTTTTGACTGGTTGCGTGTGTGTGTGTGTGTGTGTGCGCGCGTCTGCTGTCTCTGAAACATCAATCATGTCTCTGTTCTCGTGTGCTTATCAGTGTTGCGGTTCATGGCTCAGTCTAGACGTCTCAGCCATCTTTCACATTCCCTCAGGATTCTCTTCTCCTCTGTCCTTCTATTTCTGACAGCTCAAGGCTCTTACAGGCGTTTAACAGTCTGAGACTTTTATTACCGCGGCTTCGTGCTCACTCATTCTAACGCCGGAGCTTTTAAACCTCAACTCAGGGTTACTGTAAAACCATGTACACATAAAGCCTACTACTGTTCTTCTTATTATTAATATTATTATTATTAATATTATCAACACCAGTGTAACATTTTTATAATTTAATGAAAACTTGAAATTAAAAATAATTATTGCATGTTATTGTATATATTACTGTATAATGTAATATATTATTGTTTTATCAACTACAATGTGTAACATAGACATGAAGCTCAGGGCTTTATTTTATTATTATTTTTTATTTATTTTTCTTTACATTTTTCTTGCCCTTGCTGGATCTGCAGCTTGGAGCTACTTATAAGGACAACCATAATTTTCCTGGTTTGCTTTGAGCAACATCTTATGTCTGCGTGACGCATGTAGTTGTGTGTGTTTTTTTATTAATTAATTAATTAATTAATTAATTTTTTTGTTTTTTGGGGGGGATATTGCAATACGATACAAATTTTTCCATGAGAAATAACATAAATGCAGATTTGTTCCAATCTGTTCTAGCCATCAAAAATTTTCCCAATATTGCAAATGACTTGTGAAAAATCACTTAGCTTTTGAACGCATGCCGAAGACGACGCTGGTATCGTTGATTCACTCTTTCGAAGTAGCTTTTGCTGACCCAATTTTTTTTTTTTTTATAACGTCGTAAACACGCGATACGCCTACCAGTGAGCCACCATTGCCCCCCAAAATGCTCCGTATGCCAATGCAAGTTTCTTGCAGAATGTCTATTCTTAAACAAATTATTATTATTATTAATAATAATTCATTCAATACTTCCAAACATACCTTCAAAATTAATAAGTGAATAACATTACAGAAGAATAAAACAATAATAGGAATAAAACATGCCTGTAAAGAAAGCAACAGATCAATTTTCAAATGGAAACAAACAAACAAAAAAAATTAATGTCAGCTCCTGGGTTTTGCTTGAACATAGAAAGAAGCGAGTGTGACAAAGTTACCAGAAGAACTCTGGCATATTCTCCAGCACACTCAGTAAAACCTACCAGCTCTTTTACTTATAAAACGGCGCACATCTGTATCGAACTCTACTGATCATTTTCAAGCAACAAATATCCACTTTATTTATTTTGTTGCTCTTTAGTTCCTTTTATGTAGAAATGTTCTCAAACGCATTATTTTTTTTGTTTTTTGTTTGCGCCCAAGACTTTTCCACAGTGCTGTGAGTAAAACATCACACTCTCGGTTTGTACTCGACCTCAGCTCAGTCTTGTTGACCCTCCACCCGTCCGCCCAGCTGTCTGCGTTTCCTCTACTCGCACCACGGCTCCGATAGCCCCTCTCTCTCCTGGTCCGACCCACAGCCTCCTCATACAAAGTGCCTGAAGAGCTGATAGCGAGTCGAAGCGAGAGCGCTGCTATCTGGCTTCATTGGTTCTTTCCACGATTACTACGGCTTGGCTCTTGCTCACCAAGGCGCTGCTCATGATCTGGTGTTGTGAAACGAGTTCGTTCCGGTCATTAGGTGCACTTACAGGGACCGGCTGATACGATGATATCACGATACCTAGGCAGCGATCCGATTTGTATCGCGATACTCAAACTAAAATAGAATCTTAATATATATTTCACAAATATTTTACTCCTAGAACGTTTATAATTTAGAGTGCACCACCTGTAGGATTATGGAGGAACTGCAGCTTCTTACCATCTCAAACGTAAAAATATGTAAATTAAAAACGATTTGTAAAAAATCCATGCAAAAGAATCCTGATGCGAAACTGAATCTATTTTTCAAGCATCATTGTTGGAATAAATATATTCTTTCTGATCATGTTTGCCCCACATGGGGGTAACATTAGGTGGCATGACGGAGGGAATTTTTCTTCCGTTCTGTAAACTCCTTGAGAATAAACACAATAAACACGTGCAGTAAAGCATCTAACCAATCACAGAAGCATAATAAGAAGTCAATCATAAGAAGGCGGGATTTAGCAGAAAAGACGAGAAGCCTAAGATAACCTCAGAGCTGGAGAAAAACACTGCTATGTTGTATCCTCTTGTATTTGTGTCAGATTAAATGCTCGAAAAGAGATGTATTCTGATTAAATGCTTTGTGCATGTAAACACACATCTAATACGATTAGTGTCCGTGTAAACAGTTAAATCGGAATCTGTAATCAGAATCGGATTGAAGAAATATTGGACCTTGTCTCTTTAAAACCGACTGATATTAGAAGAGCTATAGACGAAAGAGAAAAAAAAAAGTTGTTTTCAGGTTAAAAATGCTTAAATCTGATCGTTTGTGAATTGAATTAATCATTTAAAGTGATTTCAGCCTTTCAAATTCTACACGCTGAGTCGATCATGAAATAGTTTTTATTCTGTCGTACCTTGGTGAGTTAGTGCTGACCTGTTGTGTCTCTCAGGTTTTCAGTGCGAAGAGGCCAGACGGAGATTTCCAGCCGCAGGCCACCAGCACTTTCCGGAAGCTTTCGAGCACTCCTCCGCCTGCAGACGGCCAGCAGCAGGCCCTGACCTGCCTGATCAGTGAGAAGGAGCTGGTGATGTGCGAGAAGCTCGGAGACGGTTCGTTCGGCGTGGTGAAGCGTGGAGAGTGGGTCACCCCGGGGGGTAAAGTGGTGAGAGCCGGGTGGAGTCGGGTAGAGAACTAATTCTGACTGTGATTTTGGATTTTTAATTTCTGTTAAAACGGTAGTTAAATGTTTTACTGTGTACATATAGAGACATTATAGAGATTGCAGCACATTCTCTCATTTAATTTCTCACTTTTTTTTTCTTTTTCTTTTTTTCCTCCACTTCCTTTTTTCTTTTTTTTTTTTCTTTTTTAAATCTCTAGTTAAACGTAGCGGTGAAGTGTCTAAAGACGGACGTCCTGAACCAACCGGATGCGCTGGACGACTTCATTCGTGAGGTCAACGCCATGCACTCGCTCGACCACCAGAACCTCATCCGTCTCTACGGAGTCGTCCTCACACACCCCATGAAGATGGTAAAACAAACCAGGAATCATGGATGTGTGTGCAAGAGCGAGAGCGAGTGCGAGAGCGAGAGAGACTGAGGCCGAGATCGAGTGCGAGATCGAGTGCGAGATCGAGTGCGAGATCGAGTGCGAGATCGAGTGCGAGATCGAGTGCGAGAGCGAGTGCGAGAGCGAGTGCGAGAGCGAGTGCGAGTGCGAGAGAGACTGAGGCCGAGAGCGAGTGTGAGTGTGAGAGAGACTGAGGCCGAGAGCGAGTGTGAGTGTGAGAGAGACTGAGGCCGAGAGCGAGTGCGGGAGAGAGCGCGAGTGCGGGAGAGAGTGCGAGAGTGAGCGATCGAGAGAGCAAGCATGTTTTTGGTTTCAGGTTTTAGTTCAAGTACGTTCCAAGTGATAGTAAATGTTACAACATTTTATCATTATGGGCATAAACTTTTGCTCTCAGGTTTACGTCCCAATTACATTACGCTCGTCCAGGTAAAGATAACGATTCAGGAAGTAGTACAGCTGACTACTGACTACAGTAAATTCCTACTTCACCTATCTTTACCGTCTTTTTTTTTCCCCCCCTGTCCAGGTGACGGAGCTGGCTCCTCTCTGCTCTTTGCTGGACCGCTTGCGTAAGACCCAGGGCCACTTCCTCATCTCCACGCTGTGCCAGTACGCCATCCAGATAGCTAACGGCATGGCCTACCTGGAGACCAGGCGCTTCATCCACCGCGACCTAGCTGCCCGGAACATCCTGCTGGCCTCGAACGAGCTCGTCAAGATCGGGGACTTCGGCCTGATGAGGGCGCTGCCCAACAACGACGATCATTACGTCATGCAGGAGCACCGCAAGGTCCCTTTTGCCTGGTGAGAGAGAGAGAGAGAGGTGGGGGGGCGGGAGGGGAGGTTCAGGAAATTGTCCCCTCTGTGCTTTCTCCATGTGTGTGTCAAAATCTGTTTGTACTCTGATCTATGGACATCATCACTTCTAGCTCGTTCTGAAGCACTTTTGTGTTTATTCAGCCTGTATTTACGCTGATAGAGTGTGTGTTCCTGTATCAGGTGCGCCCCAGAGAGCTTAAAGACGCGCACATTTTCACATGCTACGGACACGTGGATGTTCGGGGTAACCCTGTGGGAGATGTGCACATACGGTCAGGAGCCGTGGCTCGGTCTCAACGGCAGCCAGGTACCGAACTCCGTTACTGCCTCACCTTGTCATCGCTCCTCGTTAGCATACAGAGCAACACTAATCAGCGAATATGTGTGTATGTGTGTGTCTTAGATTCTCCATAAGATCGACAAAGAGGGTGAGAGGCTGTCCAAGCCTGAGGACTGTCCCCAGGACATCTATAACGTCATGCTGCAGTGCTGGGCGCAGAAACCCGACGACCGGCCCACGTTCGTGGCTCTCAGAGCATTTCTGGTGGAGACTCTGCCGACCGACATGCGGGCGCTGCAGGACTTCGACGAGCCCGACAAACTGCACATCCAGATCGACGACGTCATCACCATCATCGAGGGCAGGTGTGGGAGTAACCGGAGAAGGCCCGGTTCTGACCAATCGGAACCTGAGAATTACACAGCGAATGTGATATAAGGCAAATATATTCTACTTTTATATTTTGCTGTTCTGCTGCCCAGGGCGGAGAATTATTGGTGGCGAGGGCAGAACAAGCGCACGCTGAAGGTGGGTCAGTTCCCCAGGAACGCCGTCACCTCCGTAGCCGGATTGTCGGCTCATGACATCAGCAAGCCGCTCAAGAACAGCTTCATCCACACGGGACACGGAGACTCCAACCCGCACCGCTGCTGGGGCTTCCCGGATCGGATAGACGAGTAAGAGTCATGCTGTCATTCAATCGACCTGATTTACAAAACGACTCGATGTTTTAAACCCCAGGGGATTTATTTCCCCTAAAATGGGCTGTTTCCTTAAAAAAAAGCTCCTCAAAATTTATATCAAAAGGTCAAAATCAAAGGCAGGCGACGATCAAATCAAATCCCAGGTGATAAATTATCGTTAACGTAGCATTGGTGTGTAACATCCATGGTTCCCTCTTGAGCCCGGGTTAGTACAGTATTTGTGTGGAGTTTTAAACGTTCCCCTTCGTGCCCCTTCATATCCAAAAACGTCACAAAGCTTCTGGGAAGGTTGTAAGTTCTCTCCATTTATGGATAACGCCTCTCACCGTGGCTTTGCTGGAGTTCCAAATTTTGTTGATTACTTTATTTCTCATCTGTTTTGGAATTTCTTAAGATTGTAGCATGATGTGTTGCTTTTTGACATCTTTTAGCGTGCCTCACTTCGTCAGAGAGGTTCTATTTCTATAAGTGATTTCTTGATTCGACAGGTCTGGCAGTAATCATGCCTGGGTTTGGCAAGTGAAATTTAACACAGCTTTCCAAAAAAAATGTGGTTAATCACAGTTCGTCCATTATTTAGCAGGATGTGGGAAGCAGATATGTTTTTTTCAGATAGGACCAGGTAGGTTTGGACAACTTTTTTTCACCTTAATAAAAAAAAATATATATACATCATTTAAAAACTGCATTTTGTATCCATCAGAGGGACAACCCATGTTAGATTGAGGTGGTTTGGACGTGTTCAGTGGAGAGATTGTGAATATATATCGGTAGAATGATGCTGAGGTAGGAACTGCCAGGCTGGAGGTCTAGAGGAAGACCGAAGAGGAGATTTATAGATGTGGGGAGACAGAACATGAAGTTATGGTTGGCGTACGAGAGGGTCAGATGGACGCAGAAAGGGAACAGCTAAGAAAATTTTAAAAGAAAAGGGAACAGCTGAAAGACAAGGAAGATCTTTGTGTACAATTAAAATTAGTTTGATCTCAATCATTTAAGTGTGTCAAATGTGCTTTAAAAAAAACAAAACAGAAAGGGGCCAAATACTCGTTCACAGCGTTATAAAAAGTTACCAAATTAAAGATGTTTTCCAATTAAAATATTTGAGAAATGTGCTAAATATTATCAAAGAAATATATTGTAGGTCAGACTAGCTATCAAACCACAACATACTTTAGATTCTTGCCATATTTCTATAGTTTCAGCCTACGAACCCTTAAATTGTTCCAAAAAGAGTCAGATCATAGTTGTACAGTAAATGCAGATTTTGTATCACATGCTCCACTAGAGGGCAGCAAACCGCTACAGATGTTTTCTTTTACACCCTGTATTGCTTCCCACTCAGAGCTTCGTCCCAAACGCTGATCACACCATTTCCTTCTCTCCACAGTCTGTATCTGGGGAACCCCATGGACCCTCCGGATGTCCTCGGAGTCGATCTGAACGCTCCCAGGCCCACGCAGCTTCCCGGACGAGCCAAAAGTACATTTATTTCCCCTTTCCTTAGTGCTTTAGTACACATTGGCTAATGCAGCTTTTTCAAAATCCCTAACGTTTTTTTTCCCCCTCCTTTACCTTTTCTTCTTCGGTTGCACCTGCATGTTCTGTCTCTGCGCTCTCTTTATTCCTTTCCCGGCCCGCTGTTGCTCAGAGGATCCGCCCCCTCGACCCCCTCAACCTGCTTTGCTCATAAAGAGTAAGTTCAGGTCCCATGAATTATCCTTTCCAGCTTGTATCTTTCCTTTTCTTTCTTTTCTTTAGTTTCTTTCTTTTTCTTCTGCACTCCGTCACCACTTAAGCTCCTCCGAGATCTGACATGAATAATAATTCCACAGAAATCGTTTTTTATGCTCCCTCAGGTATTAAGTGTGTACTCTGAGCTCATGGTCCTTACTTTCTTTAGATTTATTTAAAAGAATTTGTGCAGCAGAATGTTATTGAGATTGATTTCTTTGGCGTTGATCTTAATCCCACTGACAAATGGATTTTATCAGGGTACGTGAAGTGTTTATTAGGTTTCTCAGTTTGTGAGTCACCTGGGCCTCGACTAAAACCTTTTTGGTAATGTATTAAAATTAGAAAAATAAGCAGGAAACTTGATGCAAGATTATCGCAAGGGTTCCATCCAAGTCGTTTTTGCAGGGAAAAGAAAATTTTTAGATATTTGCCATGTCGCATGTTGTTGGAAACTTATTTATCTGTACTATTTTTCATATTTTATTGTCTGGCCTAGCTCACTGGTCTAGAGACGTTGCTGTCTGGCTATTTTACCTTGTAGTATTGTTTTATAGTTTGATGCAAAAAGTATTCCCAAAGACTATTCTAAGCTTCTCCTGTACTTCATGTGACCTTAGAGCCGAACTACGACCCAGTTACAGATGATGAAGATCTAACCTCCTCAGGGCTGAGGCGTCTCTCGTTAAAAAAACCCAACACAAAGGGTCTGAAACCGAAGCCATCAGCTTGCATTCCAGCCACCAAGCTGAGCGATCGGTCCATTTATGGCCACCGAACCCCAGGAGGTGGTACGCCCACTGAGGTCTCTCTTATAGACTTTGGAGAGGAAATGTTCTCTACTACCCCCTCTCCTGTTATGGAGTCTCAGGTCCTTAATCTTGCGAGACTGGCCCTGGAGGCAGAAAATATCTTGGACTGTACCCCACCCCAGAGTCCGTCCCGGACTCTGCCCCGGCCGCTCCACCCCACTCCGGTGGTAGACTGGGACTCGAGACCTCTTCCTCCTCCACCAGCGTACGACGACGTAGCGCAGGACGAAGACGACATCGAGGTAAGCTCGATCAACAGTGCGGAGGTGAGGGTTCCCGATGAACCAGGCTCTCCGTGTGGCCCCAGCACTCCCGCGTACGGGGATAAACTCGCAGTAGAGGATGATCTCTTCCTCCCCAGCAACCAGAGCCGATCTCGCACCTTCTCGCAGTCAGCTGAGATCTTTCAGGAGCTCCAGCAGGAGTGCATGAGGCGTCTGAATGTCCCTGTAGGCTCAGTAAGTCCCGATCCCTATCGCCAGATCTTCCTGTCCACCTGCGAGGACAAGCCCCAGGTGCCCCCTCGAGTCCCGATCCCACCTCGACCGCCAAAAAGCGACTGTTCCCGCTGGTCACGTGACCTGTCCCCGGCCTCCTGCTGTGAGGATGAGAAGGAGCGTCCGCCACAGATTCCTCCAAGGGATCCTCTGTCTCAGTCACTCTCTCGCACGCCCAGCCCCATGAACCGTACCGCCCACTACCTCTCGACCTCGCCGGGCAAGCTGATGCCCACCACACAAAGCTTTGGCTCTGACCCCAAATACGCTGCACCCAAAGTTATCCAGGCCCAAGGCAAAGACAAAGAAGCTGCCAAAGGACCCTGCATACTGCCGATCGTCCGAGACGGCAAGAAAGTCAGCAACACACACTACTACCTGCTGCCCGAGAGGCCCACATACTTGGACCGCTTTGACAAGTTCTTCAAGGAAGCAGAAGAGGACGAGAGGAGGCCGGTCAACACGGCTACAGTCCGACCCATGGTGCAACAGCAGGGGGAGACAAAATCAAACTTCTCCTGCAATAATAACAGCAGCGTACCAGCCAGAGCAGCAGGCATCAGGAACTCCTTAAGTCTGAACAAAGTCAGTACCGAAGGGTCGGGTTGCAGGGCGGAAGGAGCGACAAATCCTGACAGAGTCAAACAGGTGAGTAATGAGACTTTGGCATTCCAGGAGTGAGTTCCTAAGGTGAAATTTCGAATTGAGAAACGCGTTTTCCCATATAAAATAATGTAAATGCAAAGAATCCGTTTAAGCGACCCATAAAATATTACCAATATTACCAATTTCTAACACTATAATCATATTTTTGCATATAAAACAATCAAAACATGTAGAAAAGACATGTAATGGAAGTAAAATATTAAATAAATAGACATTAAACCTCACTTAACCTTAATTTATGGTGCCTCTTGGCGCCAGCTGCTTTAAAAAACAAATCGAAAGTGGCTCATTTTTCATCTTGCTTCCGTCCTTGCTAACATTCTTGGGACGTGTGACCGACTCGTCGCAAATTGCTTGCAAATGTCTAGCTCTTAAGGCGAATCCCGAGGTATCACTGTATGTGTGTGTGTGTCTCTCTCTCTCTCTCTCTCTCTCTCTCTATATATATATATATATATATATATATATATATATATACTGTAAATATTTGGCACAGTAAGTAGAGAATTGCTCCAGACACCTGATTAGTATGTGTGTAACATACAGTATGTCACTTTAATGGTTTTGTTTGGCTTCAGGTGCAGGAAGCGGTGCATGGTGTGACGATCGAGGAGTGTCAGAAGGCCCTGCAGAACCACAGCTGGAACGTGCAGAAAGCTGTGCATTATCTGAAGGTAGCGTTTTTATCATTCACTGTCTCTGAGATAGATAATGCCAAATAATGAGATGAGGGAATTCTCCCTAAGCCCCCTTTCCCCCAATTTCGTGAACTGCCAAAAATCAATATTTTACACTGAGGGTTTATTTAGTTTAGTTTTTTTTGTCTCATTTTATCTCTACAGGTGGAGCAGCTCTTCTGTCTGGGTCTGAAGTCCAGAGTGGAGTGTCACAAGATCCTGGAGATGTGTGACTGGAACCTGGAGCTGGCCAGCACTCAGCTTTTAGACTCTTACGGCTCGGTCAAACAGAGGTACGGCTGCTTAAAAAACAAACGCCTTCATAATTACTTGATCCTTAAAGTCTTCTAAGTAAAAATTCCTGAAATCTACTGAATATGATGCAACACTGTCGTCAAATTCTCAAGTCTGATTGATCAGACGGTGTTGATTAATATTTTTGTAATATCAGCTCTGACAGTAGTGTAGCGACAATAATCTAAACCTAATGACGAATTATTAAATATCATTGATTGATATGGTAAAGTTTTCTATAAGGAGATGTTTAACATTTATGGAAGGAGTCTCAAGTTTCAGTACTTTGTACATTTGTTAATTCTGGTTGCTGCACTGACTCACCAGTAGTCACCGACGGACCGCGGTTCTGCTTCCGGAGCTCGATGATAGAAAATGTCTGTCCTGTAAAGCTGTTCTGATGGTCAATAATCCTAATTTCAGAAAATTCGCAACAAAACAAAGTTCACAGTCCAATACAGTGGAAAACAGCTCACTGTGAGATTCATTTTATGGTTTTGGCCACATGATGCCAGTGTGGGGAAAGGGGACAAATTTAGTTGATTGGTATGCTTTACATTGTATATTCCAGTTAAAGGTGTACAAGACTCACTTTGTCTGACTTAAGAACAAATACGACTTATGAACGTGCTCCTGGAACAGAACTTGTTCGTAAGTCAGGGACTACCTGTATTAGAAAAGAAGAGATGCTAATGACGGAGTCCCTGTTTATAGGTTATATGATATATTTAAATGAGAACAGGAACAAACTTGTTTCACCTAAACGTAAAAGCTGCTGGTTCAGACTCTGTTGCTCCTGGGACTCTGATGTGCTGATCATGTTTTGAAAGACTGCTGATGGGATTTCTCAAATCGCTCACTCGCCGACAGTAACGCGGGCTGAGATGTAGCATTAGCATAATATAAAATCATGCCTCGGATCTCACCGGGGTTAAATCCCAGAATAAATCCACTGTTTCTTTGCTCCGTGTGCCTCTTTTCAAAAGTTTCACCGAAGAGCGCAGGATTGTGAGCTGGTGTAATTAAATTTCAGACTCTCCCTTTAAAGGCTGCAGTGTATATATTAAGCCTTTAACTTTATTGCTTTTGGTTTGTCCCAACTGGCCATCTGTGCTCTCTGTTCATCAGTGAACTGACTCCCTTCCAGGACCGTACACCAGGAGAATATATATAAAAAAAAAAAAGAAGAAAAAGAAAGAAAGTCAGCACTTTTCATTGTATGACTTTGAGTGAAAAATGCAGCACTTGCGTTTTGGAAAACTCTCTGGCTTGTTTATCTTTTTCTTTTCTTTTTCTCATCTTCTGTGGTCTATAAAGGAAGTATTTCTCCATGTTTGATGTTTCCGAGTCATGCATGTTTTTTTTTTTTTTTTTTCTATTTAATTGAGATAAATCACTTTATTTCTAGCAGATGCTACAGTACGTAAGAGTCGTGCTGTTTCGGGAAAACAATCAGCGTTAGACTGGTGTGATGAAGCGCAGGTAGAGCGGTACCTCGGCCTGTGAAGTTAATCCGTTCTCAAGGCAATTTTAGTTCTGTTTTTGAATAAACGGTTGGAAATGAATGCTTTTCTTGTTTTTTTTTGTTGTTTTTTTTTATTTTTTAATAATTATTATTTTTATATCCGATTCATCGATGAATCAAAGAAAGAAAAAATAATCGGCAGATTAATCGATTATTAAAATAATCGTTAGTTGCTACAAATTATCCTTTGACTGACACCGGAGACTCATTTAATTCATAAGCGTTAAATAACCGTCTCTTCTCCGTGTTATCCGTGTTTTTTATCATAAAAAAAAAAACCCTTTATATAAAACATTCCATATTACCTCTTTGTGAAAGCTGTTGCTATAGAAACGATAACATATTCGAATATGTAATATTTAACTTAAACATGTTAAAGTTCTTATGAGCAATGATATTTAATGAAAATATTTGCGTTGTAGTATGTAAACACATTTCTTTCTTTCTTTCTTTTTTTTCTTTTTCCAGGCGATGAGGAAACTCTCCAGACAAAGAGAACATCTTCATCCTCGTCCTCGCCCTCGCCTCATCAGAGACGGAGCAGGGTGCGTCCAGAGAACACGAGGAACAAGGAATAAGGAACGAAGGCTCCGCCTCTCCCGAACCTCAAGTTCTCTCTAGCGACTCCAGGGACTCGCGTTAAAGGGTCCGTCCGTGTGCGTCCTCAGAACCGAGCGTCTTCCTCCACAACCCTTAATCAAGCTGCACTACTGAGTTCAGAGGTCAAGCGTCCATTGATAAAGGTTGAAACCAAAGTGCTGCTGATCCGTTCGACTTTGTTGTACTTTATTTTATACAGAGGTTTATTTGATAAAAGTTGACGGAAAGGATGGAGAACTCTGAGATCGTGTTGTAAACGTCGTGTATATATGTTCAGAGTTTAGGTGTAGAGTTTATATGTTTGTCGGATGGATGGATGGATGCTGTCCATCATTTCGGTCAAACAAATTTTTGAAATTGTTTCAATCTTGTCTTTTTCTTGTTCCTGTTAAGTTTTTTTTATATATTCATTTCAAAACTGTAAACTTTTTCCTGTCCCCCCTTTTTTTTTTTGACTTTCACTTTTTGACTTTCCTTTAATCTGCACCAGATTTCCAATGATAACGCAGCTTCCTCCTGATCACGATGTGTTCATCATACCCTTTAACCAATCACTGCTATCTGACATCATCAGTGTATTATTATTTTTAAAACAAACAAACGGTTGCGTATCTGAGCGTCTCGTTTCAAAGGTTGTTGGAAATATTTAGGAATCAGCAGTATTTACCGGATTTAATCTCAAACGAGATTGAACTCAAGTTTATTTTCAGAGTGCTTTTTTTTATTATAATTTTATTTTTTAATCTGTTGTGCGTAGCACGCTTCAGATTATGAGTAACATAATATTGTTTTTCATAATCATAGCTCAAATGTAGCGCGTGATATCGGTATACACTGTTGTCATCACGTGATTGGTCAAAGATTCCACAAACGTACCTTTTTTTTTGGGGAGGGAAAAACTAATCACAGACACTGAAGCATTAAAGCAGAAAATCTAATTTATTGCCTTTTTATTTTTCTTTTCTGAACAAAAAACACCTATGAAGGTTCCTACGTGATTCTAGCAGAAGTAACTCTGTGGTAAATATTATTACAGCAGGCTGTACAGAGCTAGCTTTCTGTGTTTCCTAAGAAATAAAACATCCAAGTAAACAAAAGTAACTGACGTGAGATGTGGCGAGATCCTTAGCATCAATCAGTACCGACACAAACAGGGCATAAATGTCCAAGTAGTGAAAGACTCGTGTTTTATTGTTATCTAAAGCCCCTGACCAAAAAGCAGCAAGTCCTTATGCAATGCTTTTGCTATGAGCTATTGTTTTTTTCTTTCTTTCTATATCTATAATGATTTTAAATGATAGAAGGACAAAAACAGGCCAGTTGTGTCACATTTTTTTCACCATCAATAAGGAAAAGAAAAAAGAAAAAAAAAAACGAACAACAGGGGGGCAGTTAATCTTGTCTAGAGTACCGAGGGTACGGCTCCAGATTTGATACGTCTAGCAAGAAAGCAGAGCTGATAGAAATCCTATAATTTAGGTGTAAGTATTC
Organism: Clarias buthupogon; assembly: GCA_030014345.1. Classification (NCBI taxonomy): domain Eukaryota; kingdom Metazoa; phylum Chordata; class Actinopteri; order Siluriformes; family Clariidae; genus Clarias; species Clarias buthupogon. The sequence goes on along the minus strand of JAQMYK010000018.1, from coordinate 20,027,911 downwards.
ATGGACAGCATATCCAGAACAAAACTCATGGAAACGAACGACCTTTAAAGGAACACTGGCATTTTTCAACCTATCCGTAGTCTGCATACGATTCAAACGATAATTAATATGATTAAGAAGACCAGCACCTGTCCTCGTTTGAAGTATTAGGTACAATTATTAAATCACTATGCACTTTATGGTACGAGGTGCGTTCAAGCCAAACCAGGACTTTATAATCATTAAATTTTTGGTGAATAAAAGCGTAAGACATCACTTGCACATACAGGAACTCAGTTGATAGTTATTGCTAAATCCCCGGTACAGTCCAGACTTCGCTCCAAGCTATTTCCACATGTTTAAAAACGCAGTTGAAGTAAGGAGTTCCTGGGAGGCCAGGGTTTGAGACGTGAAGCAGGCAGTCCAATCCCGGCTACAGCGTACTGAGAAAACGTTCCACTTTAATAGTATCCAAGCACTAGTGAAACACTGGGATAAGTGCATTAGTGTAGCGGGGGATTATATAAAGAAATAAAGGGTTAGGTTTTACTAAAGTTATTAAAAGTCCCGGTTTGACTTGAACGCCCCTTGTGTATAACAAACTTACAGGTATTACATCCTGTTAATAATACATGAATACATGGTGTTTGATCCAACTTTTAGTGCCAGAACTGTAGTTTTATGGCGTCCACACGCCCTCTCGCGCAGACTTGGAGTTTAATCGGAGTTTAAATAACTTTGACAACAAAGAATCTTGAATATTTTATTAGGAGAAGTAACATATCGACATTCTTGATGGATAAAGACAAGGTCGGAAAAATGCTTTTTGAGTGTTCCTTTAATTCAAACAAAACAAAAAAATAAATTTAAATCCTGTTACGCCTTGTTTTTTTCTTTTCTTTTCACCAGAACTCGTATAAAATCTAAACTAAAGCTACACAGCTGCACTTTGGAGCCTCTGAGATTTTTAGAAAACCTTTGAGGGACATGAAGCACATGTTTTTTCTTTTCATTTTTGACCAATCAGATCGCAGGACGGAGGGCACACGTGCAGAACAAACAAAAGTGCCAGTCTTATTAGGGAGTGAAAATGTTGGATGAGAAGATTTCCAGCGTAAAGGCGCAAATACAACAAAACCTAAAGAACCCCAATGTGCCTGTAATGTCGAGACGCTTTAGATTTTCTGCCTCCATGTTTAAAACGAGGGCAAACAATAGCCTCATCGTCAGAGCGATGCCAGTCTTTATTTCATCATCTCTGTTATTAATGATAACAAAACTAATCTTTAAGAGAAAGCTAGGCTAGTCAGAGAGATGGTACTAGCTACGTGTGGTTTAAGTGTAGTGTGTGTGTGCAACATGTATTATCTTGGTTAATAAGGTTTTCCCCCTCCCAGGTATTTCAGCTCCAAATGTTCCTTTAAACCAATAAAGAAAAACCAACACAAAAGCACCCAGAGATGTCAAAACGCGCTACTCGTACATTACTACTGTCAAAACGCGCTACTCGTACATTATCTGCATTTTCTATCCCCGTTATCTGTTCGAGATCCCCAACCATACAATCAAGCACATAAAGCGTGACTCCTTCAGTCCTGGACTCCTTTCATTCCCCTGACGTGTGTGTGTGTTTGTGTGTATTGTGTCGGAATGTCCTGCACCGAATAATCACAGTTAACACGTACTCGACCCTGATCACAGAGACTCATTACCTTCCATTATGCTGTATTTATGAGACTGAAACGACCTTGTGGTGTTATTTTCCACACGCCGTCCTCCCGCGCCAGCCTCATCACTCTCTCCGCTCTTCCCTGCTCCTGTATTTTACTCTGTTTCAATTCTGTAAAAGCTATGTTCATGCAGATATCGAGTTTATAATCATTATATATAAATATAAATATATAAATACATATTTTTTATTAAAATTAACAGTTTTTATCTTTTTCTACAATCTTGTCGTTTATACATCATTTCAAGGTCATGCCTTTAATGTTGTTGTTATTATTATTATTATGTTGTTGTTATATGACGTTAATTAACATAATCTATACTATGTCCTATTTATTTATTAAAGAACAGCTTTTATGGTTTATCTATTTATATTCATGTTTAATATTAGGGAAACTTGGCAAATCACATTTTAATCGCACTTATTTTTGCACCGCGGAACGTTTCTCACTGGATGAGTTTCGGCGGACCGATTATACTGGAGC